>VDFB02386547.1:0-26912 GCA_007258455.2 Sequoia sempervirens | reverse complement strand
AAAGAGACAAAAAAAACAACAAAATCAAAATCAAAATCTCTAATAGCTCAAAAGAAGAATAACAACAACAAACACAACCTTTATTAAGTGAGGGATCTAGAAAAATCTCTAAGTCCATAAGTAGAATTTATTTCTTTCAAAAGCCTATGGAGCTCAAATTTAAGAGATGTCAAACCTTCCCCATTGTCCTCCTTGATATCTTTCCCTTTTTTAATTTTTCTCCTATTCCTTTCAAGGGATTTCAAAGCTAGTTGTTGTGAAGTTAAGGATTTGCTTATTGAGATTAATGATCTTATTCATAGGCATTTTTAGTTCCTAGAATTTCTTTTTTATTCCCATCTATAGTAGATCCATTTTGATCCTATTTATATGACATATGGAACAAGGAGACCCATAGTTGTTATTTATGACCATGATATCCTTATCCCCATTGGTTTTTTCATATTATTCAATTTTCTATTGTTCCTTGGTTATTTCCTCTTGGGATTCTTTTCCTTTATTATTACTTTCAAGGTTTTTAATATCATTTCATCCCTCCCTATCTAGATGGGTATTTATATTAGCTGAGCTTCCTTCTTTCTCGAACCACAACAAACAACAAAGAAAACTATTAGAGACAAAAAAAACCACAAAGCAGAAGAATGGTGGCTCACATTGCTAATAGCAGGTGGACTTACACAACAACAATCAACAATTCCTTATTAGAAATAACATAATCTTTTTAATTCCTTTTCAACCATTCCCAACAGTGGCTTATCAGAAACAACATAAACTATTTTATCGCCTATCAATTTATTGATAAATGATTGTTATCTCCTTGCATAGAAATAATGGAGGTGCTTATTATATAGGTCATGGTGTATATCATTTGATGATTATTTTATCATTTTAAAGGGGACATTTACAATCATTAGCTATTTATGGGAAACCTTAAGAGGATATAAGTATGGATATGGTATGAGTTTGTTTATAATATAGGGCACATAATTTTATATTGATGGTAAGGATATATTTTCAAATATGGCATATTTCATTCTATGTAAAAGGAATAATGATGATGATATATATATATATATATATATATATATATAGTCGATCTATTTTTTAGAGAAGCTTCAAGATCAAATGGTTTGCAAGTATTATAATTTTAGATATGGATACTATTTTTTTGATAATATAAAAGGTGTTAAATATGTGCCCCTACCCATACAAGTCCCAACAGTGAGAGTTCAAAGAAAAAGAGAAACAAAAAAACAACAAAATCAAAATCAAAATCTCTAACAACTCAAAAGAAGAATAACAACAACAAACACAACCTTTATTGAGTGGGGGATCTAGAAAAATCTCTAAGTCCATAAGTAGAATTTATTTCTTTCAAAATCCTATGAATCTCAAATTTAAGAGATGTCAAACCTTCCCTATTGTCCTCCTTGATATCTTTCCCTTTTTAATTTTTCTCCTATTCCTTTCGAAGGATTTTAAAGCTACTCGTTGTGAAGTTAAGGATTTGTGTATTGAGATTAATGATCTTATTCATAGGCATTTTTAGTTCCTAGAATTTCTTTTTTATTCCCATCTATAGTAGATCCATTTTGATCCTATTTATATGACATATGGAACAAGGAGACCCATAGTTGTTATTTATGACCACGATATCCTTACCCCAATTAGTTTTTTTATATTCTTCAATTTTCTATTGTTCCTTAGTTATTTCCTCTTGGGATTCTTTTCCTTTCTTCTTACTTTCAAGGTTTTTAGTATCATTTCCTCCCTCCCTATGTAGATTGGTAATTATATTAGCTGAGCTTCCTTCTTTCTCGAACCACAACAAACAACAAAGAAAACTATTAGAGATGAAAAAAACCACAAAGAAGAAGAATGGTGGCTCATAGTGTTGATAGCAGCTGGACTTACACAACAACAGTCAACAATGCCTTATTAGAAATAACATAAACTGTTTAATTCCTTTTCAACCATTCCCAATAGTGGCTTATCGAAAACAACATAAACTATTTTATCGTCTATCAATTTATTGATAAATGATTGTTATCTCCTTGCATAGACATAAGGGAGGTGCTTATTATACAGGTCATGGTGTATATCATTTGATGATTATTTTATCATTTTCAAGGGGACATTTAAATGATTATTTTTGCAAGTCAAAGTGCATAGACTTTTGAGCATTCTAAAGAATAAGATAAAAATCATGGATACCGACAAAGGTGTAAGTGTTTGATTAACACATGTGATGGACACACATTATAAAGTGTTACATGAGCATTATGATGGTTATGTGAAAATTCTGACATAATGAATTATTTTATTTGTAACACTGACACAATAATTATGCCCTAAAATGATACCATTTCTGCTACACGAAAACCATAAACCATAAAATGATCACCATCATCGCTACAAAACAACAATCAACAATTTTGTATGGAAAATAAACCATAAAATGATCAACATCACCACTACAGAACAACAATCAACAATTCCATATGGAAAATAAACCATAAAATGATCACCATTGCCGCTACATAACAACAATCAACAATGTCGTATGGAAAATAACATAAACTGTGTTCGAAATACTATTTCGAAATCCTCTACAAAGGGTTTTTTCCAAATGTACCTCTTCCCACTTGCTTTAAAGGTATTTTCCAAATGCATCTCTTCCCACTTGATTTAAAGGGATTTTGCAAATGCATCTCTTCCCACTTGCTTTCTTTCAGCTTCCTTCTTTCTCAAACCACTGCAAAAAGCAAAGAAAACTATTAGAGATGGAAAAAACCACAAAACAAAACAATCACGGATCACAGTGCTGATAGCAGTTGGACTTACTATTTTCAAAATCCTCTACAAAGGGTTTTTTTTCCAAATGTACCTCTTCCCACTTGCTTTAAAATGGTTTTCCAAATGCACCTCTTCCCACTTGCTTTCTTTCAGCTTCCTTCTTTCTGGAACGACTGCAAAAAGCAAAGAAAACTATTAGAGATGAAAACAACCACAAAATAGATAGTAGCTGGACTTACTATTTTTGAAATCCTCTATAAAGGGTTTTTTCCAAATGTACCTCTTCCTGCTTGCTTTAAAGGGGTTTTCCAAATGCTCTTCTTCCCGCTTGCTTTCTTTGAGCTTCCTTCTAGTTTTCTCAAAACCCTCGACTTTTGCTTAAACAAGGAAATGCCCCAACAAACAAAAAAATGCAAAACAACCCGTAAAACAAAATGATTATAGGAAACTAGAACATAATGTAAAAAAAAGTATAGATACAAATAAATACAGTTATCCTTTTTGCATCAATATACCTACCTGCATATGATTTTAATGGAGCTCAATGGTCGATCGGGTGGAGAGCTGGAGGCTAGGTTCCTCCTGAATCGCGCCTGGGCAGAAGGGCTCTCAGGGGCTTTCCGTCGGGCCTCCAAACTTCATTCCGCGCAGTGGAGAACATGCGACGGGAGCGGGGTTTGTGGGCTCGTTTCAGGCTTCCGGGAAAATTAATGACGGCACGAGAAGCAGGGGCGAAGGGAGGAATGCAGGGCTTCATTCGTCAGGGCGGCGTGCAGGGAAAGGCTGTGAGCGGGGTGAGAGCTCTGCAGACCCTTGTTCCAGTCCGATAGCAGGGGGAAGTCGGGTAGGGGGAGTAAAAAATCATCTTGAGCCTCTTCAACAGACGCCTGGGAAATCAACTGCTGATGCCAAGGCAGAGAAACCGACGGTTTTTTTGCAGGAAGAGCTTGAGGCGGAGGTCCTGCACAATGTTGAAGTTTTCTCTCATCTAGGGCTAATAGGACGTTTCAGGGGTTTTTGGCCTCGGCTCTGTGATTTGCACAAATGGATATCTGAGCAATGGGAACCCATTGTAGAAGACTGTATCCAGATCTACCCTGCTGCAAGGGGTTTTTTTACTGTGGTGTTTGAGTTTGTGGGTGACAGAAATAAAGTTCTGTGTGAATATTTTTGGAGTTGGGAGGAGAAGTATGCTCTGTCCTTGAAGCCTTGGCATCCAACTTTTAACCTAGCCTCTGAGACTTTTGACAAAGTCCCTCTGTGGGTAAGACTCCCAAACCTGCCTCTACATCTGTGGTTTGAGTCTTGCTTAGAGGCCATTGGAAATTCTTTAGGGGAATTTTTGATGGTTGATGAAGGATCTTCTAATCTTTTGCACTCCACCTATGCCCGAATTTTGGTGGAGATGAATGTTTCAAACCATCTTCCAGAAGAGGTCTCAATTAAAACTTCCAAAGGCTGTTGGGCACAACCCCTGGACTATGAAGGGGTACCATTTCGCTGCAGGAGATGCTTCCGTACGGGTCATATAGCTGCACAATGTGCAAAATCCAGATGGACTAAACCTACTACTTGGTGGCAGGAAGTCTCACGTAGGCATTATGCAGTTGAAAAGCAGGGTGGTAGTTTGGAACAGCAGGCTAAGGATACCTCTGAGGCGGTGGATAAACCTGGTATGCACCAGTCAGGAAGGGACTTAGAGCCAATGAGGGGGATTGGCTCACCCGAGACTCTTAGAGTGCAAGATGCTGATATGGACATTGTTCTAGAAGGGAAAGCAGCGGAAACTCAACAGGGAGCCAAAACGCCAAATTGTAGGGAGAAATCAGGCCTTGCGAAGACGAAGGACAATGGGGTAAGCTGTGGGGGGGAGGGAAGGCATAATGTGCAACCAATGGAGGAAGAATCATGGATGCTTCATGAAACAGTCGAGGGTTGGATGGGGGAGGAGGTTGAAATGGTGCAGGGCGGTTGTGTAGCGAAGGGAAGGGAATGGCAGAAGGAGGCTGCAAAGGTGGAGGATGGCTGGCAAGTCGTTAAAGGGAGGAAAGACAGGAATTTGAAAAGGAAAAGCTTTGCTATGGTCCTCCGATCTCAGACCAAGGGAAGGCCTTGTCGTGGAGCTAAATTGTAATTGTGCTAAAAGTCTCGGGTTCAAAGTCTTTTGGTTGTATTTGTTAATCTGAGGTGTCTGTTGTTCTGGTGTGGAGTCTTTCAGTGTTTCTCTTTCTGGTGAGAACCTGGAATATTTGTTGTATTCTCCTTTTAAATTTAATAAAATAAACTCTTTTTATCGATCAAAAAAATACTCGGCCTGCAAAGCAACCCATATTTTCTAGAAGTGTTAGAGGTAAAACACATAGAATCTTTTAAAGTTTTCACCATGAAAGTCCTCCACAAAAATCTAGTCATTGCTCAGAGGTCTAATAGCAGGTAAACCCAGAGAATGACACCCAACAATGCCTTATCAAAAATTGGAAAGTATTATTACAACCATCGCCAAACCATCGCCATTATATAGAAAGCATACATCAATTAATGTTGAAGTGCCAAGCCCTACAAGCCAGCGTTCAATTTCGTTGGCCTTCTCTATTGACGTGCCAAACACATTTATTTAATTTTATTTCATTTTTTCATTTAATTTCTGATCGATTGGGATCTGCACGCTGGAAGTTTTATAAACCGGGAAGGCTAATGAAATTCACAACCTAAGTGTTCCCACAATAAGCCTATCAACTTAAAAGTGAGTGTCTTTAAAAAGCTATTAAAAAATAAAACATAAATTAAATAAGTATTATAAATATGAGTAATTTTTTATACACTAATTCATAAAAAAATTATATCACAAAATTAATACAAATTAATTGATAAATTTTATTTATTTATAATATATAATTTATTATTTAATCCTCTTAATAAAAAAATGAGCGTCTTTAAAAAACTATTCAAAATAAAATATATGCAAACCCTTTTCTAACTTCCTGCTCTACAACTTCCCGTGCACGTGCTTTCAAAATTTCAATGAAGTCTGTAGGTTCTGGGGAGGTTTCTACCTCCCCTCAGCCTGACCCCCCGCCTAATACAGATCAGATTCATTTGCATGCGGCACATGGGGATGCGGCATTTGTGTTGTGTGATTCCAATGCACCCTCTGGGTCTCCTACTAGTGGGGACAATGGTAGCCTCAAGGGCGTTGACTCATCTAAGGAGTGCTGGAAGAATGTCCTTACGGGGACTAGAAATAATGCCCTTGAGACAATTTGTCTTGATATTGTTCAGATGGAGGAAGGAACAATAAAGAATGGGGAATGGTATAATATGGTTATGCAAGTATTTTTTCACATGTTGATGCCTTGGGTAAAGTGAAATGGGCTTGAGAAGTTGGAGTTGCTTGGTCATGTGGCCTAAATGGGCATAGCAGTTGATTAGGACAATCCACTTTTGAAAGTTCTTAAATTTGAATAGTTTAAGTTTGTGAATGGGTTTGGGTTAATCATTTTAAGGTTTCTTAAGGTGTTTTGAAGATTCAATAAGTGGTTTTGTGATTTTTTATCAGTTTGGATGCTTTGAATCAAGAATTTGTGAAGGAAAGGTGAGTCCTAGTTGCAAGGACAAGTGAGAATTGGTTGTGTTTCTGTCAAGTTCAGTTTGATTGATTTGTTTGTGCTCCTGCATTGTATCAGTATGGTATCAAAGCTCAGAAAGGTCTAGGAAGAGAAAGAGTTTGGTGTTTGTGTTTGTGGTTGTGTATTTGTGCAGGTTGAAGAGAGAACTTGATGACCATGAGACTAGGTAGATGAAAAGTGAAGGAACCTAGGTGAGGCAAAGTGAAGTGGGAGCAAGGAGAGAATTGCTTGAGTAAAGTGAAGATGAATTTGTTGAGAAGGAATTTGTAGGTAGCAGAGTCAAAAAAGAAAAAAAGAAAAAGAGAGGAAGAGAAAAGAGATGAGGCAAATAGAGAAAGAGGTAGCAGAATTGAAGCAATCCATAAAGAGAATAGAATTAGAGTTCCAAAGGGAGATGAAGCAGTTGTTTAGATAAGCAAAAAGTTAGCATTTGACAGTGAAAAGGAAGATGGTATGGCCCATTCAAAAGATAATCAAAAGGAGAAGGAAAATGAAGATCATAAAAGAGGAAGAAGCATTTGAAGATGCAGAAGAAGAATTCATGGATGAAGAAGACAAAGATATTGCACCCATTCCCAAGCATGAAGGTGAAGGAGAAGTAGAGATAAAGGACTTGATCTTAGAAGGAGAAGATATTGAGTTGGTGTCAAGATTGGATGAAGAGAAGATAAAGGATGAATTGATCTTGGAGACTTACAAAGAGTTGAAGAAAGATGGAGGTATTGTGGTAGAAATAATATATCATTTCTTTGTTGTTCTAATACTTTGGATAGGGAACAATTTAAAGATCAAGGTGCAACATATTGAAGAGGGACAAAAGGAGATTGTAACATGTCAAGGCATGAAGGAGCGGATTCACAAAAAGGAAAAATTGGAAAAAATTTGGCATAGACCAACTCAAGACAAAGGTAAATATGAAGGTTGTAGGGCATAAAAGACTACAAGGAGGAGCATTTAATGATCCAAGAGGACTTGGAAGGTTTTATTTGGCCGAGAGTATGGTGCAGGTGCACCCTAATGAGAACATGCCTCAAGGAGGAAGATTGAAGTTTTTGATTTAAAAATGATGTCTTAATGTTGTAATAAGGTCAATTTGATCAAATTGAGTGTGTTTTAGGTCTTAGATGGTCATTTTGGAGTCATTGGGTCTAAAGTATAAAAATTGCAAAATTTGACAAAATGTTGTCATGCAATAATGCAATTTTAGGGAAGTTGAAGGGTCATTGAAGCTTAAAAGTTAGTTTTTGGAATTTGGAGAGTTAGAATGGAATGTAATGAGTTTATAAAGGCATTTGAAGCCTCATGAACTTTGAGGAAGGTAGAAGGATGATGTAGGAGTTAGGATTTAAATGAAATACTCTGATTTTCTAGTAATTTCTTGCATTTTCTTGGTTTCAGGCCTTTGTACGACCATATATTGTTCATAAATTCTCTCCTCCTCCATTGGTAATTGAATCCTTGTGAATCAAATTTGATTAGCATTTTGTCTCATTAAAATCCAATTGTTTTAAGGAAGTTATTGCAAATTTATGCTAGGCGGGTAGATACTCTGAACTAGGGTAACAATAGGTAAACTAAATTGTGTTTCTTCCATTTAACTCGGTGGGAAATTCTAATTTTTGGTATGAAGGCTTATTTTGGAATAATATTTCATTTTCCAAATTTTTAGACCGAGAGAGAAAGGTTAGAAATCTAAATGATGATGCCCTAGGCCTATTTTTTCATAAAGAATTTAGTAATTGACAAAGATCAGTGAATATTTTGTGTTTTGATGAAGTAAATGGAATTCTACTTGGGTGAAAGTATTATAAAAGGTTGTATTGATGTATTTAGAGCCATCTCAAGATAATGCTTGGCAGATTAAGTGTTTTTGTGTTTATTTGTACATTGACCTGTGCATGGCAGTTTTATGACAGTCTTATTTTGGGAATAAAAAATGAAGGTTTAAGGTAAGTGTTTGTTGAAATACCATGTATAAAGAATGGGGAATGGTATAATATGGCTATGCAGGTATTTTTGCACATGTTTATTCCTTGGGTAAAGTTAAATGGGATTGAGAAGTTGGAGTTGCTTGGTCATGTGGCCTAAATGGGCATAGTGGCTGATTAGGACAGTCCACTTTTGAAAGTTCTTACATTTGAATAGTTTAAGTTGGTGAATGGGTTTGGGTTAATCATTTTAAGGTTTCTTAAGGTGTTTTGAAGATTCAATAAGTGGTTTTGTGCTTTTTTATCAGTTTGGATGCTTTGAATCAAGAATTTATGAAGGAAAGGTGAGTCCTAGTTGCAAGGACAAGTGAGAATTGGTTGTGTTTCTGTCAAGTTCAGTTTGATTGAGTTGTTTATGCTCCTGCATTGTCATCGGGAATAAAAGTGTACCTAAAGAAGGGAATACAAAATATTCTCCTGGATAGATGAAGGAGAGAAACAAGCCTACAATCAAATTGATGGAAGATCCCAAAAGATCCCGGGAGAGAGATAAATCTAAATGAAAAAAGATTATGGGTGAAGTCTGTCTCATGATGAACATGGCTCTCCTCTATATGATTTCTCTGAAGATATCAATGTTTTCAATTCTAGTAGGGAGGATATTTAGAATATGTTAGGAATGGTTAAGGATGGAGCCATGAGCTATTTAAAACTATTTAAATGGTTTTTCATGGAAATTAATCAAACTAATGTGAAGGTGTGGTCTCTTCAAAACAATGTAGAGAAGAAGGATGGTACTGATGATTTGTCAAGGAACAAGGCTGAGAACAACATGATATCTATCTTTGAAGAGGTGGCTAAGGATGTCAGCCTGATGAAGAATGACTATGAGACTTGTATCATGGTGTTGGAGGACAAAATTCAAAAGGTTCATCAAAATTTGGAGAAGGTAGTGTTGGTTAGTCAGAATGCTCTTGAGAATAGCGCCGAGGGGCTCTAAATTCTTAATGAGAAGGTAAAGATAAGTCTCTAATGAACCTCAACCTTTTACCCTATTGAGGTTGTTGAAGGATTTTGATACTGCTAAAGAGTGTGTGGTAAAAGGTAAATAGGGTACTCAATTTGTTGGAGTGGGTCTGAGTACTCGTACTTGTAATCACTCCAAGAAACCCTTGGATGTTCAAAAGAAAGAGATGTTGGAGGTGGTCAACCTTCATAACTATCTGTACAATCATGACATTGAAGCAACAAATATTATGAAGGAACTATAGTAGCCTATTTTGTTTCCTTTTTCTGTTGTCTAGTTTTCTATTGGTTTATTGATATTGATAAATAGTGATATTAATATTAAAGTAAATATTAATGTTGATAGTAATTTTAGTATTAGTATTAGAGGATGTAAATAATAATAGTAGATAGTAGTATTATTTAGAAAAAAAATAGTACTCATAATTATGTCAAAGGCACTCCCTCTATGGGATTCATCGAACTTGTTTTTCCTATCGATAGTTCAAATTACCTACCAAGCAATGTATTGACCATTCTGATTATCCTGCTTGTCCATTCTGCGTAGTATTTTTTTAACCCCTGTGATAGATTTATGACATATAATATTTGACACATGTCAGATGAGCCCTTAAATTCAATAATAACTATATTCATTACTTCTCATGGTGCCTTGTCTGATGATCTATGATATTATTTATGCAAAACTTGACTACTAATAATTACTCCTTGCCCATGATCGCTTCATCCTACCTACTCCTTGCCACCTTTGTACAACTATTTTACTAGCAAATATTTTGGTTGTAGTCTCACCCAACTTTTAGTCCACTATATATTAATAATATCTAGATGAATGAGATATTTTGTTCAATACTTCTCGACAATAAAGACACAAAGATCAACGAAATTCTACTTCAAAATTTAGAGGCAATGTTGTGCTTTGTTTTCAACCAGGTTTGTTTCTACTCTTTCATCCTTTCTTTTTTATTTATCCTCTCATGATTAATTTTTATTATTCCTACCCTAATTTTTCCTTTTTTAGTGCATCAAAAATTAGCTTTAATTTTATTTTCTTTTTGCATCAAAAGATTTATAGACTTTATTTACACTTCATAGTAATAGCATATAATGTGTTAAAATCAAACTAGCTAAGAATAAATACCTAGATGAAGCAATAGTAAGGGGTATCCTTATATTTTTGTGAGAATCACTCTAGGGAAACTCAATATTAACCTTTAACTTGTCCTCCATTGGTGAAACCATCACGGAGGTAACTGACTCAACACTGGGATCCTCTAGTGAGTTCAAACTTGAGACCTCAAGGGATAAATACTCTATTTCTCTGATAGTTGATTCCCTGCACATAGTATCTTCTGGGTCACTTATCTCCTGTCGCAAAACTGTAGGAACCCTCTCTAGCCATGGTTATGGACTAGAGATCTAAGTTTTCCAATTCAAGATTTTAAGTCTACTAGTGCTTATTATCCAAAACCCTTACAAAACTGAGCCTCAATTAAACTTTAATGGAAAATTAGAGAGTTTAGTCTAGGAATTTTCATCAGAAACTTGAAAAATAAAACTATAGTATTAAATCCATAGGCCATAATATATTCAACAATTAGAACATAACTTTACACCAATGTCTCTAGAGTCTAGAAAAACTTCATTGGCATCTATTCCCTACCAATAACAATATCGATAGCAACAAAAAACATTAACAAATATTATAAAGGCACTCAATTGTTTTAATTTATGGTAATGTTGCAAGCCAATGTAAAACTCCATATTCACAATAACATAACTTTTGATGTCATGTCAATCATAATGTATTTTAACTACAGCAAATGAACTTGCCATTGTTAAGAATTTTCTTCAGAACCTTCAAAAATAAAACTAAAGCACTAATTCCATAGGCCAAAATATAGTGAACAATAGAACATAACTTTACACTGATGTCTCTAGAGTCTAGACAAACTTCATTGACATCTATTCCCTACCAATCTATGGATTTTTTTTTAGAAACAAGCGTACAAAATCAATTTTCAAATTAACTTTCCTAAAATACCATATCATTATGGGTGCTACTTCTATATAGATTTCATCCTAAATTATTTTTGGAACTACTACATGCTTAGGAAAATATATGTAATAACAAATTATATACAATTCTCCAAGTAATTCTCTTCTCCTAAACCTCTTTGTAAAAAAACACAAAATACTTCTCGCAACTCCTCGTGAACTTCATATTTTTCCTCAAATTGAAGAGCTACTTAAGTATTCCAATAAGAAATGGCAACAAGAGCCTCTGTTTGGAGTTGAAATGCCTTGCAAGCCACAAACAAATCTGGCCTCATTAAGTTATTTTTGCTATATTGAGGTTGGAAAAACCTTTGAACTCTACCCTCTGATGTTGGAGAAGGATTGCAAGGGCTAAGAGGAGGAGAAGCACCACAAGGTATTAGAGGAGGAGATGCTACTACCAAATGTAATGCATCAAATCTTGCCTTGGGCCTCTGGGTTCTGCCATTCAAACCTGTAGAGGGCTTCCATGGAGTTGTTACAAGAGTTGTTGATGCATCAGATGTTTCAGAGGTTAATGAATTATTGGAAACTAAAATGCCTCCAAGGGACCCAATATGGAGAGCCAAGGCTAATTTTTTTTGGAAACAGTTATAAAAAATGAATAAAAGGATAAGAATCAAGTGACAAAAGGGAGAAAACCAAGATGGTTTCCATGCCTATAGGTTACATAAATATTTTTAACAATACCAGAGGTAGGTTGACCTCCTGTAATTAGGTGTAATCCTAAGAATACCACCCTGTTTGATTGAATTTATAAACTTCACCAAGGTTTAGAGATCAAATGTCCTATTCAACACAAGTTAAAGTTTAAGCCCTTAGCCCCAACAACTCAATATATTTAAAAAATGTCTTAAGAATATGAAAGGTATTGACCCAAGTAGTTACTAGAAGCACAAATTATTTATCACATGAAATAGGAAAAAAGGAGATAGGATCATAGAAAAGAGGAGCAAGAATCTCAAAGCATATGAAATTTAAGATAAAATTCCCCTTAAACCTCATCAATGCATTTCATTGATAGTTTAAATGAACTCTAAAACATTCATTGCAAGAAAAGTGCCTCCTAAATCCTCTCCCCTCTTCCCTGTATCCTCCATATTCATTATGTACATGTGAAAAATGAAACTTAGTCAAGGCACGTGGATGATTTTAGTTGTTACCATGCAACTATAGGAGTATAGACAAGACACGTGATCAGATCAAAAACATTAAATGTGGATTTCCTGTAAAAAATGTTGAAGTCTACTCAAGGCATCACACCTACCAAATGCATTTGTGAGTATTTGTGCCCCATATTTTATCAAGCCATGTACCTTTTATTTAAATTCTCTTTAATCAATAGTTGGAATTTATACTCTATTTTAACCTCTATTCTTTTATGCAAGATATTTCTATGAGCAATGCCTATCCACAAATGTATATTTATTTGATATATTCATCCAAATTTATATAATATTTATTTATTAAATTGTTATTTAATATGTTGGATAGATACTACAAATTTAACAAATTATCTAAGTTGTTTGATATGCGATGAGAGGATACATAGCGAGTTAACTTTGTCAAGCGAAGATATGGAAGGGAGTGAATTATGTGCATCTTTGTTTTGGTTGCATGGGGATCTCCTTATCATCTTATTTTGTACATAATGCCATTAGTGTATAATAATAACAATATAATATAATATATAAATATAATAAGTATGATTTAACCATTGAAATAATTTTTTAAAATACATACACAAATAACAAGTTAGGAAATTAAAATATAATCTACAAAAACAATAACATGTAAGCTCTTGGCTCTGCTCTGTAGCTTTCCTGCCTAGATTTTTTTGAATTTCCACTACTTCTGCTCTAACTTGACTGTCTAATGGGTCGGTCGAGAGGGGGGCACAGTAAGGCTCCCCATTCCAAGAATGCTATTCCTTTGTCTAGTGTTGTGCCTGCTTTTGTTGCTTCAAAAATTATTGTTCCCCATGTTGGTTCCTTTTCTCGTACCTTTGCCCCTTCTTTGGTGGGAAGGACAATTGGTACTTCTAGCAAGATTCCTTTGTCCCTGTCCTTTGGTTTGGAATATTTTTTCTCTAAAGAAGAACCTGCTTCTATTTTGGATAAATTGGTGGGTGTCAGCTTGCCAACTATGGGAAGACTAAACACGAAGTCTGCTTCTTGTTCAGTAATAGGTAGAGAAATTGATGTTCTTGAAGTATTGATGATTAAAGCTATGGATGGCCTTAAGCTATCATTGGTTGGAAAATTCCTAGCATACCACCCAAATATTGAATAGGTAAGGCTTTAGGCTGCTTCTGTTTGGAAGTTAAAAGGAGGCGTCTCTATTAGTGCTATGCCCAAAGGTATTTCCCTTTTTTCCTTTGTTGTCTATGAGGATATGTTTAAGGTTTTAATGGGAGGCCTTTGGGATTTTGATGTTGGTTTCAAGAATTTCTTCTCGTTGTGTAAATAGAAGCTGAGTTTTGCCCCTTTTGCTGACTTGGGTGCTACGACCCCTACGTGGGTATGCCTTCCTAGGAAACCTCTTGAGTTTTGGGAGTTGGGCATCTTAAAAGGGATTTCCAACTCCTTTGGAAGCCTCCTACCCATTGAAAAGATAACCCAAGAAAATTCTCACTTAGTTTTGGCTCAGATTTATGTTAACGTGGCTATTAACACTATTTTGCCTACCTCAGTTCTCCTGAAATCAAAGTTTGGAAACTAGTCTCAACCTTTTGATTATGAAAATGCAAGATAGTTTTGTCAATCATGTAAGAAATTTAGCCACCTCATTGACTCTTGTAATAAGAGGCCTAAAGATGTGTTTAATGGTGACCATCAACCCTTAATTGAGCCCATGATTAAGGATTTCAAGGATGATACTGAAGTCCCCATAAATAAGGATGAAAATGTTAGGGGCAGTGCTGAATTCCTAAAAGATTCCCCCCCTACGAATGTTGAAAATTCCATGGAATAGGATTCTGCTTGTCAAGAGCCTCATGCTGTTCCTTAGGTCATGGGATGTAAGGAAAGTGAGGAAATGACTTAAGGGGATGGGATAATCCCTAGTGTGAAGCAAGGTGTGAAGACAAAGGTTAATGAGGTGAGTCTATATGAACACTCTCATGAGGAGCTAGAAACGAACCAAAGGGTGATCAATGCATTGGTTCTAGATAAGGTTGATAATGGAGAGAATACCAAGGAAGGGGATAAGGAAGGAAAAATTGTGTTACAACTCGCTAAAGAATATTTTTCCCCTTCTCAATCCTTGGGGGGCATCTCCTTTTTATCTTAGAAGGATGGTAGGAACCTTAAGGACTCATTGGATATTTTAGGTTTTCCCCCTTCTCCCTTTGACAAAGTGGATGAAGAAGATTGGACACAATCTACAAGCAAGTAAAAAAAGAAAAAGAAACTGAATATAGGGGGGAAAATAAGGTTGTTAGGCCTTCTCAAAAGGAATCTAGGAACAAAGACATGATGCATGACGTGGCTTTAGGTAGACAAAAAACTTTGGACTTGATCACGGGTCTGAAGTCCAAAAAGAAGTAATGTTTGCTATTTTTATAGTAGCTTCTAGGTGTATTTGTTATAGATTAGTTATGAATATGAAGATTCTTTTCTAGAATATCAGGGGCCTTAATAGCCCTTATAAACAATTTTTGGTCAAAACATGTATTTTGGATAATAAAGTTGACGTCCTGCTCCTTCAAGAAACTAAAATGAAGAAAGAGACCTTTGACAAGGATATTTTGAATATATAGCCTAGTGCTAATAGTTAGGGTTCACACAGATTGGATCAATAAACATTAACAATTATATGCAGATTAAATAACCTAGAAATAACAATGAAGAATAACACAAAAGAGATCAACACAAAATTTAACGTGGTTCACCCAATATGGGCTACATCCATAAAAACTCAACCATCCAATGATTTTATTATCTAGTGCAAAATAGATTACAATCACACGAACACCATACCGTAACATACATCCCAACTGCTTATAACAAGCCTTTTGGAACATTCTAGAATTTGGGTTTTACAAAGTCTTTTTTCATTTGATGTGTTAATGGGAAAACCTTGACATGTCGACGGGAAAAAAACCTTGATGTGTCAGTGGGAAAAAACCTTGACGTGTTAACATTTTTTTTTTGAGGCAATGCCCTAAACCCTATTTCTTGTTATGAGTGTACAATACTTGCATGATTAGTTGCCACATACCAACAATATCCCACTTGGAGACTGATTAGGCTCCACATCAAACAATCTCCCACTTGGAAAATGATCTTGGATGACATCGTTGCACTTGCATCTCCCACTAGATTACAGGTCTAGTTGGTTTGTTATGTCTAGACCATTATCATTTGTGAAGGACAACGAAAATTGATGAGGAAATCAGTTTCTCCCATGTAACTACCTTTGTCAACATATCTGTAGGATTCTCACTTGTGCGAATTTTCTCTAGCTTCAACTGTCCATCCTCCAAAACTGACTGGATGAAGTGGTATCTGAGTTGTATGTGCTTAGTTTTTGAATGCATAGCTGATTTATTAGCAAGATGAATGGCACTTTAGCTATCAATGTACAAATGGCTATCTTCTAGTCATTGTCCCAATTCCTCCAGAAAATGTTGTAACCAAATCATCTCCTTGCTAGCTTCTGTAGCAACAATATACTTAGCTTTAGTGGTTGAAAGCACAACAACCTTTTATAGCCTTGAAATCCAACTGACTTTAGTACCTCCTATAGTAAAAAAATACCCCGTAGTACTCCTGCTATCAATATCACCCACTAGATCAAAGCCAACATATCCTTTTAGAGTAGAATTTGTTCCTCCAAAACATAGTTTTTTGAAGTAGTGCCTCTCAAATATCAGAGAACCCATTTTACCACATTCCAATTTTCCATTCCTGGATTGCTCATATACCTACTCACAACTTCCATTACATGTGCAATATCTAGTCTTGTGCATACCATTGCATACATCAAGCTACCAACTGCTGATGCATATGTTATCTTAGACATTTTGTCTTCCTCCTCTTGTGCCTTTGGAAACATCTCCTTATTCAACTTAAAATGACTAGGCAAAGGTGTACTAATTGCTTTTGCATTCTACACGTTAAACCTTTTCAACACCTTCTTTAGATACTCACTTTGAGAGAAAAATAATGTTTTGTTTGTCTTGTCCTGTGTGATCCTCATACCGAGGATTTATTTTTCTGCACCCAAATCCTTCATAGCAAATAAATTTGCTAATTTCTTCTTAAGTTCATTAATATGCTGCATGTTAGACCTTACAACAAGCATGCCATCAAAATAAAGCAACATGATAATATAACTACCATTACCCAATTTCTTAAAATAAACATAATAATCATAATTACTTCTTTTTTAACCTTGTTCAACCATAAAACTATCAAATTTCAAATACCATTGCCGAGGTGCTTGCTTAAGGCCATACAAACTCTTCTTTAACCTGCACACAAATTCCTCCTTACCCTTGAACTCATATCCCTGTGGTTGCTGCATGTATATTTCCTCTTCCAAATCTCCATGGAGAAATGCTATTTTCACATCTAGTTGTTCAAGATGCAAGTCTTTCGTAGCCACAGGACTTAGAATAGTTCTAATAGAAAGTCATCTTTACAACTGGAGAAAATATTTCATCAAAATATATACATTTTTTTAATGCAAAATATTTTACCATGAGTCTTTCCTTATATATTTTCTTGCCTCCATCTTCTTCCTTCAACTCATAAGCCCATTTATTTGGTAATGCTCTTTTACCTATAGGCAATTGGACTAAGTGCCAAGTTTGATTCTGCAACAAGGAATCCATTTCCTCTTTCATGCCTAGCTCACACTGCTTTTTGGTATCTACCTGTATTGCTTCTTCATAACCTTTAGGTTCACTAGAATCAGTTAATAATATAGAATAACCGATGGAGAAAATATTTCTGGAGGTCTAGTTATTCTTGTAGAATGTCTAGCACTTGCAGGAGTTTGTGGGATAACTTGTTGCTGAGCATCGGGTACCACTGGAATTTTATTTTTTGGAATCTCATCCAACACCACATATTCCTTTTTGGCCTATTCATGCTTCTTTTCCTACAATTGATCCTTATACATAACCTTCTCATTGAATATAACATCTTTGCTCCTAATGATTTTATGATTTTTATAATCCCATAACCGATAACCAAATTCATCTACTCCATATCCAATGAAGGTATATTTTTTAGACTTAGCCTCAAGCTTGGTTCTCTTTTCAATATCAACATGGACAAAAGCTTCACAACCAAAGGTTTTCAAAAATGAATAGTTTACCTTTTTACCCATCCATGCCTCCTCTGGAATGCCACCATTCAAAGGATTTGAAGGTCCCTTGTTTATTAAATAAACAATAGTATGTACAACATCTGCCAAAAACTGTAAGGGTAGTCTAGCATGCAATCTCATGCTCCTTGCATGCTCCATAATGGTGATCCTATTAATCCTCTCAGACACACCATTTTCTTATGGAATTCCATGAACCATTTTTTTCCTATGGATTTCATTATACGAATAGTAATTTTCAAATTATCCGCTGCAATACTCGTCTCCATTATCAGATCTGAGAAACTTCAAATTTTTTTCTGTGTCATTCTCAACCAAAGCTTTCCACTTTTTAAAATTTTCAAATAATTTTTATTTTTGTTTTAGGAAATACACCTATGTTTTCCTAGTTGCATCATCAATAAAAGTAATATAATAGCAAGAGCCACCAAGAGAAGATACTTGAGCTGGTCCCTATACATCTAAATGCACAAGTTCTAATTTCTCACTCTTCTCTTTCCCAACTTTGAGAAATTGGACTCTTTTCTATTTTCCATAAACATAATTTTTGTAGAACTCCAAGTCGATTTGCTTCATACCTAGTAGTAACTTTCTAGATTGAAGGATCTTCATCCCTTTCTCACTCATGTGCCCAAGTCTATGGTGCTACAATTCTGTTTGTCCCTGTAGCAAGGGGTATAACTATCTTAGTAGCAAATTTTTCTATAATAGCTAAGGTATAAAAAGTATTACTGGTACACAAATACAATGTTCCTACCTTTTCAACTTTAGCTACTACTAATGCAACTTTAGTGACCTTCAATAATTTTTCTAAAAAGGTAACTAACTACCTAGTTGTCTTGCAAAAATTAAATTCCTTCTCAAATTTGGAACATGTCTTACCTCCTGTAGCAACCATTCATTTCCATTATGTAACTTGATTTTTATCTTTCCTTTTCCAACAATCTAATAGGGTTCATCATCACCCAAATATACCTATCCAAAATCACCTTGAACATAATCTAAAAAATATTTTCTATGGGGTGGCATGAAATGAAGCCCCTGAATCTATTACCCAGGAATCATTAGCATTATCTAAACACAAAATTAAAGCATCCTGCAATTTATTACTTACAACATTAGCTTCCTTACTATCATCATATTGTCCATCTCCTTGTTTTCCCTTTCAAGACCAACAATCATTCTTCAAGTGTCCTGGTTTTCCACAGTGCCAACAATCCATTCTTCCTTTGGATTTAGATCTACCTTTCTTTGACTTCCCTTGTGACTTTCCATGATTTGTTGGGATTTTTCCTCTCTCTTTTGTTCTTCCCCTATTTTCTATAGTCAAAGCATTTCCTGATGTTGAACTCTCACCCTTGCTTTTTTGACGCATTTCCTCGCTAAGGATAACACCAATAATATCACCAATTTCAATGTATTTGAGCCAGAGATAGAGTTACTTATAGTCATTACCAATCTATTCCAACTTTATGGCAAAGAACATAAAACCAAGAGAGCCCTCACTTCTTCATCAAAATTCATTTTTACAAAAGTTAACTAATTGGTAATCGTATTAAACTCATTTAAATGATTGTCATATATCCACCTTCAATCATTTTCATATTAAACAAATACTTCATGAGAAATACCTTATTTAAGGTTGACGGTTTTTCATACAATTTAGCCAAAGCTATCATTAGATCCTCTGTTGTCTTTGCTTCTGTTATATTGAATGCCACAGATGGTGCCAAGCACAATCAAATGGTTCCCAATGCCTTTCTATCTAGAATCTCCCATTCTTCATCAGACATCACAACCTCTTTCTTTGATTTTCCTTGTAATGGCCACCATAGATCCTTTTGATACAAATAATCTTCCATCTGTATCTTCCATAATTGATAATTCTGGCCGTTGAACTTCTCAACCTTGAATTTTCCTTCTTCCATTTCTCCCACTCAAATCTAGAAGTTTCCCACCAATCGACTGAAATACACATGGCTCTGATACCGGTTGTTAGGGTTCAGGCAGATTGGAGCAATAAAAATTAACAATTATATGCAGATTAAATAACCTAGAAATAACAATGAAGAATAACACAAAAGAGATCAACACAAAATTTAACGTGGCTCACCCAATATAGGCTACATCCACAGAAACTCAACCATCCAATGATTTTATTATCCAGTGCAAAACAAATTACAATCTCGCGAACACCATACTGCAACATACATCCTAGCCACAAGTATAACAATCCTTTTGGAACCTTCTAGAATTAGGGTTTTACAAGGTCTTTTTTCATTTGACGTGTTAATGGGAAAACCTTGACATGTCAATGGGAAAAAACCTTGATGTGCCAGTGGAAAAAAACCTTGGCATGTTAACAATTTTTTTTCGAGGCGATGCGGGCCGAACCCCATTTCTTGTTATTAGTTTACAGTACTTGCGTGATCAGTCACCACATACCAACACTAATTACTTTTTGAGTGAAGCTAAAGGGGCTTCTAGGGGCATAGTTACTCTATGAAATCACTTGAAATTTAAAGGTTCTATGGGATTCTATGGAAAGAGTTGTCTCATGGTTTCCCTTGAAGAATTGTCTTCTTCAAAAAATTAGAATTTAATTAATATTTATGCTCCCAATTTATGTCTGGATAGAATGAAGTTATGGGATTTTTTGAATGATGCTATAAAGAGTAGAAAGGAGGACTACTAGATGCTAGGTGGAGACTTCAACTTGCCACTTCTACCCTCATAGATGTTAGGGGGACTTGATGACTACTCTGAAAGCATGATGGATTTGGTTGGCTTTTTTAATTCTACTAGGATTTTTGATGTCCCCCTTCTGGGCTCCCATTTCACATGGTCCAATAGGAGGATTGGTAAGATGAACTGATTCAAGTGAAGTTGGATAGGTTCCTAGTCTATACCAATTGGAATATTTCTCAACACCTTTCCCTCTTTGTCCTCCCTAGATTTGGTTTTGATCATAATGCCATCTGATTGTTATAAAGGCCCTTTCCCTTTTAGATTTGAATTAATGTGGACTCTCCATCTTGACTTTGCTGTCCTAATTGAGAATTGGTGGTCATAACCCATAGTTAGAACCCCCATGTTTTTCCTTGTAGAGAAGTTGAGAAGAATTAAGCAAAGAGTGAAAGGATGGAACAAATTAACTTTTGGTAAATCTTTGATACCAAAAATTCCTTGGGAGATAGATTAAAGGAAGTGTAGGATAAGATGGAGGATCTGGTGGATGAAGAAATTTGTATTCAAGAGTGTAATTTGAGAACTCAATGGTTTAAGATCAACAAATAGGAGGATATGTTTTGGAAACAAAAATCTCAGGTTCAGTGGCTTTCCAAAGGAGACTAAAATACCAAATTCTTCCATCAGTCCACAATGAAACACAAAAGTAGGTATAGGATAAGACATCTTAGGAAAGATGATGGCACTATGGTGACTACTAAAAGAGAAATTGTTGAGGAAGCTGTGAACTTCTACTCCTCCTCCCAAAATGAACCAAGGGATGCTAATCAGGTATTTGATGATATCCTTCAAGTGATTCCTAAAGTTATTAATGATTAGGACCTAAAGGTTATGTCCAGAGCTATTTCTCTCCAGGAGGTTAAACATACTGCCTTTTCCTTTGGGGTTTACAAACCCTCGATGTCGGATGGGTTTCCTCCGACCTTTTTCTAGATATATTGGGATATTGTGAATACTGACCTATTGAATGCAACTAAAGATTTCTTTAGATTGAGAAGGCTTCTCAACCAAATGAATGCTACGTTCATTTCCCTTATCCCTAAAGAGGAAGATGCTTCATCCATACAAAACTTTAGACCCATTAGTCTATGTAACACAATGTATAAAATATTCTCAAAGATAATTGTGTTAAGACTAAAAGTTGTTTTGAGTAAAATGATAGCCCGAAACTAGAAAGGACTTGTTCAAGGAAGAAACATCTTGGATGCTATCATAACCACCCATGACATTCTCCACTCAATGGACCTAAGTAAAAATTCGGGGATGGCTCTGAAAATTGACATATCTAAGGCTTATGATAGAGTCTCCTAGCCATTCCTTTTTTCTATTTTTCAGGAAATCTGGGATTGATGGAAGATTCCTCAAATTTCTTACTTCTAGTGTTACTACCCCTAAGTGCTCAGTTTTAGTGAATGGGGTCCCCCATGTGGTCGTGGCCTTAGAAAAGGAGACCCTCTCTCCCTCTATCTATTTATAATTGTTGTAGAGGTCCTTGGTAGACACATTAAAAAAACTTATTGATTCTAAAGTGCTGAAAGGAGTCAAGGCCACTTCGTCCCTCCTGCCTGAATCTCATCAATAGTTTGTTGATGATACCATTATATTTGGTGAAGCCTTAGTTGGTGAAGCCAACCAATGGAAATCTATATTAAATGAATATGCTTCTGCTTCAGGTCAATATATCAATTATAGTAAGAGTAAGTTATACTTTTTAAATGCTGATCACACTATAAAAGAGAGAGTAGTGCATATTTTGGGCTGCCAGGAAGTTGTTTTGCTTGCTGCTTACCTCGATCTTCCTCTGATCTCTAAAAAAGTAGAAAATAATTATTGGAATCACTTGATTGAAAGAGTCCAAAAAAAGTTAGTTCAATGGAAAGGTAAACTCCTAAGCCAAGCAGGGAAGATCCAATTGCTAAAAGCTTCTCTTCAAAACATCTTGATCTACTATTTGTCTTTGTTTAAAATCCCTGCCTTTACTGTGGAAAAAATTGAACAAATCCAAAGAAGATTCCTATTGTAAACACTGAAAAATGTCTTAGTCTGTGAGCATTATTTTTCTTGGTCTCCGTCTCTGCATAATTTAATAATTTTAATTATTTAATTGTTCTTAATCATGTTCTTCTATTAATTAAATAATTTTTAATTATTTAGTTAATTAACTTCTTAACTTTATTCTATCTTGATCGATTAAATAAATTTAATTGTGTCGCTGATTCCCCCTTTCTTCAATAATTAAATAAATTACTATTTATTTAATTATTTGCTTATCATTATTCATCTATAGTTAAATAATTAAAATTAATTATTTGACTATTCATTAATCTTTTAATTCTTCTATAGTTGAATAAATATCAAAATTATTTAACTATCTCCCAATGTCTCTCTTTTATTAAATATTTAACTCATTAATTATTTAATGTCTCATTGCCCATTTTCCCATTTAATTAAAATTTATTCCACAATTTATTTTAATTAAATGACCACTTTCTCCCACTTGTCTTTTTCCTCAAATAAATAATTTTGATAAATTATTTATGCCTCTACTTGTCCAGAGATTCCTTTTCATGAATTAACTATTTTCAATTTTTTAATTCCTCCATATTCTTCCTCCACTATCTCATTTTCAAATCTCGACCGTCGATTGACTTTGGTCTCTTCTCAATCTTGACCGTCCATAAATTGTAACCTCCCTTTTCCTGTGTTGCATGTCTTCTCATCCATCAATCTTGGAATCTTTCTAGAAGATTGATCTTGTCCGCCCATTCAAATGGTTATCTATGAAAGAAGCCTTTCTCCTCCTTTTTTTCCTTAACAACCACTTATCTCCAACTTTCTTGCTTACAATTTGCAAGTATTTGCACAAGTTCTACTACAAATATGAGGGAATATTTGCAAAAGAAGGAGAGACAAGAGAAGTGATTCAACTTCAATGGGGAGTGTTTTGTTTCTTTGTTTTCATTTTTCTCTCTTCATTTGATTGTATTCTCTTGTTTTAGATTGGGTTTTGGCTTAGAAGTGTTGTGGTTGTCACTAGGATCTAGGCTAACTCATTTTAACCCATCCTACATTGGTGAATTTGACATGAATATAAGATTTTGTAGGATCTGTATGACTTTTTTTGTTTTTGTTTTTGTTTTTGCAAGTTTTTCATATGAAACGACACAACTGAGATGCACAGTGACACAATTGCTAAGGAATGACAAATCTGTTGAATAGAATGACACAACTATTTGGAGGATAATTAGATTCAAAAGGATGATGCATCTGTGGAAAACATAGATGCATTTGTGGCAGGAAATTTGAATACAAGCTCATGACACAACTATTCTGGTGAGACGCAACACAATGATGCATCTGTAGTCCCACACGACACATCTGCCTATTGGGTATAAATTTTTTTGTTTTTTGTTTGCTTTCAATTTTCTTTTTGGGTTTTCAAATAGGTTAGTTTTTTTTGTGTTCTAACAGTCTCTTTTTAGCATGTGGCTTTGGATCTAAGGATTTCCCAAAAAATTGTTTCTTTAGAAACAACAAAAAAATCAAGCTCTTTTACTAGTTTAGATTTAGGCAATTTTCATTTTGTTTATTTTCCACAACAACTACAACTTGCATCAGGATCATAAGGGTAAAATGAACTTGCATATCTCATTCATAAGGATTTAAAAAGAACCACAAAATGCATTCTTTCACTCATGGGCATTACAATGAACTTGAATCCAACGTTATTGGTATAAAAATAATCCAAGTGTCTTCAAATCATAAGCAAAGGGTTAAAATTTACAATTATCTTTTTTGTTTTGTGGTTTGCAAACTGTCATAGAGTGCATATGCTCTCCACTCACACCATTTGGTGATCTTGAGGATCAAAATAATTTCTTTGGAATTTGTACAATCACACCCCACATTTGGATTTTGGGATTAAAATGAACCCCATGTGAGTGTGAGGAAAAGGTGTTTATGTATTCTCTCTCCTTGCGCTTCGTGCGATCTAGGAGTTTAGAAACAACATACTTCCTCGCTATTGTGTACCTATATTTTAGAGGGCCTACCATTCCACTTTGAAAGGTGGGAACGACCCAAGCGGTAACAAAGCTAAGGCCAAGCTCTTCCAAACCGCTATATAAGAAAATTGCTTCTTGAGAAAAGTCATTTAGCAACAGGTGCAAATGTGTCATATTGACAAGTGCCACCCTCAGTAGCCCCACGAGCTATGTTAAAATCCTTCCTTAGGGAAAGGACTGGGAGGACTCTTGATTGACCATAGTCTTGAGATAATCTTGCCACATGTATGGGCACCTTGAATGGATGCCCTTATTAAGAACCAATTTGTGTTAGTGTCCAAAAACCTTTTTATACACTCATTGATCATAGGAGGTCAGACTGTTGAAGGTGCCTCATGTATTCACTAAGTATGTGTAGAGACAGAAATTCCTCTTTGAGGAATGAGACTTGGTGAGCCCAAGAAGTGAGTGTCATGGAGGGGAGCCAGTGCCACCAAGTCTCTAGCTGTCTGCCTTGTTTAAGTGGCTGGAGAAATCCAAGTGGGGATATCAACTAGTGGTTTCTTTCCCAACCATAGGGATTGTGCATTATTGTCTATGTGTGTTTTATCTTGATATCAAAACAATTTCACATCCAAAACTAGACCAAAAATAAGTGTTTGTGATTGTATTCTATGTTTTCCAATCAAAATTCAACAAAATTAGTCAAAATTCACTCAAAAACCAAGTCAAAACCCATCAAAACTGCAAACAACACTATGTGAACTACAACTGTCAAGAAAAGACCCACAACTGATATTTTGTGCCACAACTGATCATTGGAAAACCACAACTGTTATATTGAACCACATTTGCAGAAAATAGAGCCACAACTATCATCTTAAACCACAATTGTACTCTAGAAACCCACAACTTGAAATGAAACATTTGTAGAAAATTGTGCCACAACTACCTGATAACCAAAAACATCTCAAGATGTTTGTCCAAAATTCAATCGGTTCATTTTATAATGACCCCAACTACTAAACCAAAGACTTGTAGGCATTTACCAGTTCACTCCAACATTTCCATTTAGGATTTCATTGCATTATAGGTTACCTTCCCCCATCCTTTTCATTCCATAAATTAATCTTAAACCTTAGGTTGCATCTCCCTTTCAAATTTTTGACATAGGAAGACTATTAAGCTTTTGGATAGTCCTTGGTTGCTTATCCAATTTGTCATTGACCTTCATCCCTCATTTTATCAACCTTTTTCATTATCACCTTTGTCAAATTTGAGTCTCAAGATTGTGTCCTAGCCTTGACTCAACCTTGTCAAAATTATCCTCTTGATTATCACAAAGGTCAATGACACTTGGGTTTGTTATCTTGGACCTACATTAGCTTGGTTGCCATCCTTTGTCTCAAATTTTAGAATTCATATGCTTAGCATTACCATAATCTCATTTAGATTCATATCATACCCCTTTGACAATAGATTTAATTATCATTCTATCAATTCTTAGCCTTGCATTTAAATTGCACTTTCACTTTGCACCTTTATCCCAAAAAAATACAAAAACATAATTTCATCCTAACCTTAGTTACACCATTGCCTTTGATCATTAAACTTAGCATCGTTTTAGTCTCCTTATCATTATCCTTGGACATTATTTAATCAACCTTTAGTATCCTTTAACATCCATTAGCTTCATTTAGATTCATCCTTTGGTCATTATTATCCAAGCATAATCACCTTTCATCCTTATATTCAAAAAATCCAAAAACATAGTTTAGCTTCATTATCACCTTGCATTACCTTCCCATTTGCAAGTCTCACGTGGTTGAAAGAAGGTCACGAACGAAAAGAAAGGACATGGATTTTTCAAGTGAACCTTTTCATGACACTACCCTTGGATCAAATTCGAATCAATCAACATATCATAGAGAGAAACCACAAAGAGACCAAATCGACACATTTGACAATCTAAACCTAGATGAATTCAACAAGAAATTGATTCAACAAGAAATTGAAAGAGATTACTAGGACCCAAGGGTTTTAAGCATGGTTGATCAAATTGTTGGTGTTGACCCTAATAGATTCTTCTATGCACTAGCTAAAAAGGGTACCAAACTCCCTCAAGTCTTTGATGTATCAACCATTGTAGAAGATACCCAAAATCCATTTGCACTAGGGATGCCCTCTTCACAAAAATTGTCAACCATACCACTTGGGACAACTACACACATGAATAACACTACCACACACATCCCTAACATCTCTACATTTGGAAACAAGGTGACCAATACTACTACACAAGGATTAAATTTCACATTTGGAAGTTCATCAAATTCCATGGGCAAGACCTTTACAAATCCCCCTTTTTCAAAACACAAATCGAGGTCCTA
>VDFB02386546.1:0-35711 GCA_007258455.2 Sequoia sempervirens | reverse complement strand
TTTATGGTGTTAAATGTGGGATGATGTTTTGTTGGGTGAATGATGGAGTGGCACTTGTTCCTTGTGCATTAAATTTTGAAGCATTTGGTTGCACATAGGTTTGAATACTTTTTTGTTGCACCAATAGTGCCTACTACTTTTGATGTGCCAACAATGCTTGTTGTTGGGCTTGTTGTTGCTATTGTTATTGTTGTGATTGGTGTTATTGCAAGGCATATTTTTGTAATGCATGTGCTTTTGCTTGTTGTTGTTGTTGTTGTATCAAATCTTTCACTTGAGCTTGTGCAGCTTGTTGTGTGGCTTGTTGCACAACTTGTGCGGTTTGTTGTTGTTGTAGTCAAGCTTGCACTTATGCTTAGGAAACTTGTTGTGCTTGAGCTTGTTTTTCTACCTGTTGTGCTTGTTGTGTGGCTTTCTATGCTTTTACTTGTTGTGAAACTTGTTGAACTTGGAATTGTTGCAATGCCTTTTGGTATGCATGTTGGGTTGCATGCAATGTGATACTCTATTGATTTGTAGTATTTGGATTTGGAGGTGGATGTGGTGGATTTTTTGGGATGGTGTGAGATTATGTGATAAGCAGTTGTTTAGGTGTTTTTTGAGTGATGACCAAGGGTTGAGTTGTAGATGGTGGGTTTAGTTTGGTAGTTGATATGCTTAGTCCTTGTGAGACTAGATTTTGAGACATTTTGGGTGTTGTAGATGATGTGATGATTGGTTGGGAGATTTAGATTGGTGTCACCTGGTGTTGCAATATTGGTGGCATGTTTGGAGGATTTGGTATGATAGATGTGGTGTTTTTATTTGTGCTTGGAGGATTTATTTGATTTGCTTGGTTTTAGATTGCTATGTTTAGTGAAGGAATTTTCCCTACACCTTGATTGGTTGTGGATGATGATGGAAATAAAGGGAATAATGGGAATATTGGTGATGGATTCCCTTGTACAAGTGAGGATGAAACATTGGAAGTCCCCACTTGTCTGAATAGATCCACTTGCCCTTGTGATACATTGGGTAGAGAGCTTTTTGTATCAAGAGGGTATGTCAGTATTGCAGAAAAGGTGGAGGGATTGTTTGTATCATGGAAAATGAGTGGAACATATGGATGTTTAGGGTCTTGTGGAATGGTGCTAGGAATACCCAAGATCATATTAGCTTCCAAATTTTGGTTGTTCACAAGTGGATTTCCTTGAAGGGCTTGGAGTAGTGAGCTTCCCTTGGTGATCATGGGTTGACTTGGGGCATGTGATAATGATGGTTGCATGATGGGATGGATGATTTTTGGGAATGAAGGCATGAACGATGTTTGAGGAATGTTCCCAAAATATTATTCAATAATAGTGCTAACATAAAAATTAGAAGGGATTTTGGCCCCTTTATTTAATAGTTCCATCATGTATTGTGTGGGATTGAGCTATTGTAAACAAGCAACACTAAGAGGAGGGGTGAATCAGTGTTGCACAAAAATTCAGCTTAATTATTCTATCATTAAACTTACTTAATCATTCAATAAAAGAAACATGCATCGTCAGAAAGAAAGTAATCACAACACCATAACACCAAAAATTTTATGTGGAAACCCTGTTAGGGGAAAAACCACGATTGATGGCCAATCTACAATATAATATGAGTATACCCAAAATGAAAAGTACAAAATGGGAATGCACTTGCATTCAAACTCACTACCTAGAGCTCACTGCTCAAAATGGATGGGCTCACTACCCTAAAATGATTTAGAATAGATCCAAAAGAATGACTTGATGAAATAACATCTACAATTCCGGATTATAGTTCCAATTAATTTCTATAGATAATCTCCTATCCTTCTGATTGGTTCAACAATTTTGCTCTGCTCTGTACAACTCGCTCTGCAAAAGTCTTAATGCGCAAGTGAAACTGTGCATAATCGCCTAATTGCTCATCCTAATGATCGCAACATACCATCACACTTCCTTTCTCATATCTCAAATGATATATCTAATCTCTTATATATATCTGCAACTAGAAATCAAATCACTATAGGTCGGCCTTAATAAAACTTGGAAATATTATCAACTGTCAACCCAAAACATGAACAATTTTGATGCGCACCCAAACAAGTCAGCTAGACTATAGCTAGGACCCATAATTAAATATTTGTATATAAAAACATTTTAAATAGTTTCACTTTACACATCCACAGTGCGCCACATTCACTGAGTTGGCTACAACGAGCAAGTAGACAGAACAAATCCTACCGGACCTCCAAGCTCGTACTACAACTAATGCAACACCACAAAATTTAGTAATAAGATAATATACATGCTCAAAAAGCAATCCCAGGGGTCCACAACTCAAAACAATGATCTGATGAAGTAGATAGATTAACTGACTAACCAGATACCATGTTCTTCAAGTGTTATTTTGGTAACACATGGTATTTCACTTTATCTATCGATATGACTAGATATTGATCTGCGGACCATGGAGATGACTTCAATTGCCATCAATGACAACACTAGAACCCATATGCCAATAATCTCCCCCTTTGGCATTGATGGAAACACTTAGTGAAAAATTACTAAGTGTCAAAACTGGTAAGTACACTACCAAAATTTAGAAAATTGCTCCCCCTAAGAATTTCAAGGCATTTTTCACTGCACTCTCTCCCCCTTTGACATCAATGACAAAATTAGGGAATCCAAAATTGCAAGATTATTGAGACTTACAAAAATTTGAAGACGTATGCAAAGTCATTCTTTAGTCCACTTAAGTTTGATTTCTAGACACTTCACAAACTCTCCAAAATGGTTATATGACCACAAAGTAGATATGACAAAGTTTCTATTGCTTTGAGACTTACTGGATTAGGAGCAGCCATAACATCTTTAGCTTCTTTCAGAGAATTCACCATTATCTCAATCTTTGAACTTATTAGTCCCTTGAGTTCACATACTCTACCAATAATCCTTTCATTTTCAAGTTTCAGACTCTTTATTTGGTTGAGCAAGGACATTACCTAACTTTCTTGTTTACAAACACTACTAGCTAATGGGCCAAAAGTGTTGGAAATAGTGACCAACTGTCGTTCAATGTCTTTCACCTTCTTCTCATTTTCTTTAGTAAAGTTTGACAAGACCAAGCAAGATTTGTACACTTTTCCTCCTTCAGACATAGTACCTTGAATATTTTTTATACAAGTTCCTAATGGAGCTTTGTCTTTGGCAATAAGTTCATTTAGTCTACCAACTCTCTTCTCCTTGAACTCTTTTTCACTTTAATCAAAGTTGATTTCTCAAAAGATTCAAAATGTGAATCTAAGAAAATCATTAGCTTCTTTAACTCACCAGAGGAGGAACTTGATGGGTCCATAACATAAGTAGGCATTATTCTCTATAAAACTCCATATGCAAGCTTTAGTAGTTCACTATCCTCTATGTGATATTTTAGTATCTTCTCATTTGCTTTGGCTTGAGCAATTTTAGTGACCTTCAACATCTTAATTGGAGACAGAGTGGATAGGTTAATTGAGCTTTCATCTAACTCAGGATTTGATTCTTCATGTTGCTCCAATAGAGATTCCTCCACTTCCTCTATTTTGATTTCTTGATCCTTTTCCTTTTCAACCTTGGATTCTACTTTAGGATTGACTTTAGGCATTTCAACTTCTTCAGTATGCACCTCTTTTTCCTCAACTAACACCTCAACAAGGAATTTAGTTACCACAGGTGTGTCTGTATTTTCCACATTAGGAGAAGTCAGAATATCCTCAAATTCTGGAGGATCAGACACATTCAAGTTCTCCTCATTCACATTCTCTTCTTCTAATTCATTTATCTCCACATTCACTTCCTCATTTCCTTGAACATTTTCAATAGTGATTTCCTCAATGTTAATCTTATCCCTTGACAAAAATTCTTCTAGAATTTCCTTAGATTCACTAAAAAAAGCATCAATTTCACCAATCATGAGTTTATTTATTCTTTTTTTGGCTCTTAAATTCCCTTTTATCTTTTTCAAGGAATAAATACATTTCTTCGATTGTCATTTCTAGGAACAAATTGGCTAGGACTCTCTTCCTCAAATTTTCTTCTTTTGATAAGGCACTTGACCTCCTAGACTCCAAAGCATTATACAGACTTGTAGGCAAACCAAACATGATTTCAACAAGAGCATTACTAAAAACAATCATATGCTTTATTGTTGCTTCTTCAAGAATTCTCTTACCGGACTCATCAAAGATCTCATACCAATCATAGAGTGGCTTGAGATTTCCATCTTTTACCATTGCATTCTCAATTTCCACAACAAACATACTGGGCTTGTCAATTTTGGCCTTTTTCTTTTTTTATTCTCCTTTGCTAGAATATTTTCTTTTATTCAATTTGACAACCTGTGTACCAGTAGCCTTTATCTCCCTTACTACTTCTGAATTAGTATCTTTCTCTTCATCTATAGACACAACTTTGTAAGATCTTGTGCTTTTATTCTTCTTTCTTTTTCTGGAAGCCTCTGCTTGATTTGACTGCTCGCTACAGAGGAACTTCTAGTGTGAGCAGGAGATGTTCCTGAACCAACTGATTCTACCTTTTCTTTCTTCTTAGTTTCTTCAACTTCATATCTTTTCCTTCACTTCTTTTAATTTATGCACAGGGATGCCAATACTCTTTGTAAGAGCTTCTGTCTCTTTTCTTACCATTCTGACTATCATGGGTTTTTTCAATTTTGAATGAACTTACAAGCTTTTCTCTACATAAGTACAAAACCTTTCTTCTCCCTAATCAAGTGGTGAATTTAGCAGATGTTCTGCATACATCCTTAGAATGTTCTCATCTACTTCATAACCCACAGGCATGATCCAAACTGTTCTAGGATCAGTAGCTTCGATATGGCACTAGTTAATGTCTACCATGAAGCAAATAGTGTCTTTGTATTGTTCCACTGTTGTGGAAGGAATTCTTTCTCTAGAATGCATCATATTCTAAAAAATTTTAAAGTATCCACAAAGGATTGTATTTCGGGTCCATTGATCACCCTGTCCACATAACATATTCCATATCTAAATAGATACCATCATATCATTACACCACTCAAATTTACCAACTCCCAGTACCTCACCCAAGAAGTAGAACAACAAACATATTAGAAAGTTATAGTATTTGAATGTGTTCTTCTTATCCTTTTTTATTTTTCCCAAATTCTCCAATAATTGGCTTCTAAGCAGTTCACATAAATCATAGTCTCCATTTTGTTTGACCATTTCATATGTTGCATAGATAGCTATGCCAGATACTGAATTCTTCTAGCTTGAGTGATAAATCTTATAGCTGATAACCATTGATGCAAATTTTACATCCACTATGAAAAAATCGTCTATCGTCATTGCTCTTCTATCTCATTGCGAGCCTATCGCTTCAGTAACCTTATCGTTCTTCATAGACTTCAAAAATGGAAGTCTACTGGTGGAATTTAGTCTTGTGACTGCACATATAGCTTCTTTTTTATTTTAAACGACACATCCAACCACACGAATTCATCATGGACACAACTCAACATATATTGAACACATTTATCTTCTTCAAATATGGGGAATTTCACAAATTGCACAAATTTCTTATCTTCTAGGGTTTTAAATTCTAGTTTCACAGTAGCATCTTCTTGAATTATATGATGAGAGTACAAATCCATCAAATGAGAGGTTCCCAAATCTTCAATGTTTGTGTGCACATAAGCCCTAATATCCTCAATATGTAGGACTCTGTACGACACTGATGAAAATGCACCTAAGGACTATATCTATAGACTTATACATATTCCATTTGAACTTTGGATGCGGCCTATCCTTCACTTTGACTATCAGAGGAGTAGACATGATTGCAATCACACAAATTTATAGGTTTTCAATAAATACCTTTCGAGGATGAAAATGGAATTTGATTGTAGATTCTCCTTTATGCTTTAGTCTCTCCACAAATTCACAATGATCACTTTAGATCTCTCCAAACCACTTTTCTCCAAATGAAATATGACAAATGAGGGTTGAATTTGTTCCTTTTATTGTCCACATACCTAACTCCTTTATTTTTTAATAAATTCCCTTGCCCTAATTCATTTAGTTTCCTTCCTTTCAAGCACCATGATAGATGACTCTTATGTAGATCTCCAATATTCTTCACTAATGCTTCTAACTGGTCGAACAACATCTGAAAAGTATCAAATCTCCTACTAGACATATTTGGATTCTAGTATCATTCACCTACAAGAGTGGGTTTAATATTTTTTCTTGATAGGTCCCCCTATGCCAGAGACCTAAAATTAGTTCCCTAAGGAATTACCAGAAGTTGCTTCTAGTGTAGGTCCATTTCCTTCTACAGACAGATTCTTCTTCACCCATTTCTTCTGCATTTGCTTCTTGATCTCATCAGTAGTGACTTTTCCTTTTTCTTTAACATCCTGTTGCATGTTTTGTTTTACTGGACCACTTTTGTTCTAGCAGAATTTGGCAATGTGGCCAAATTTGTTGTAGTTGTGGCACACAACGTTTCTTTGTCCAGGCCAACTGTTCCACTGACTTTGTCTTGATCTACATTGGTTAGCAATATGTCCAAATCTATTGCATGCATAGCATCTGCCATCTCTATGAAAAAATTTCATCACAATTTTGCATTAACTTGACTTATGACCATAATTATAGAAATTAAAATATTGACTTGAGAATGATGGTCTCGTTGTATTCATTCTACTCCTACACTAAGAAGCCATATGAAAAAAATTGTTGTAGACATAACAACAGCCATTAAATCTTTGAGCATTTGGTTTCCTTACCGCATCTCTTCTAGATCCTTTCATCTGACTTTCTTGTCTAAATCTTCCTTGTTTGTAATTCCTTTGTCTAGAGTTCCTTTGTCCAGAATGGGAACTTTCTCCTTCTTCATCTCCAAGGCCTTGGCTATCACCATTAGTCCTCTGTCCTTTGATTAGTTCATCAAGTTTGGTTGAGCTTGCTTTGAATTTTTCCTTATACTTATTTGCAATGGCAAGTTCATCTTGGAGATCATCAAGCTACTTTTCAAGCACTTCTTCATTGTTCTTGGATTGCTCCAATTCATTATCTAGTTGGGTGCACTGTTTAGTCTTTTCTTTCAAAGACTGTGCAAGCTTTTCTTCATTCTTCTTCCTATCCTCAATCTCCTTGGTCATTTTCATCATGATAGATTCCATCTATTGCTTCAAGGCAGCATTCTCTTTGGAAAACTTTTCACATTCTTTTGTTTTCTCTTTTAGAGCCAGACTGAGTTGTTCATCTTCCATGCTTTTGTTCTTCTATTTGAGTTGACCACATAATTCATTTCTTTTCTCCCTTGATTCATTACTCTTGTTTTTTACTAATTGAATGAAATTTTTTGCATTCACAAGATTTTCTTACAATTCCCAGTTCTTAGATTTTATCTAGTCAAGATCATCTAGGGTCACCATAAGTAGTTGTTGAAGACTTCTTTCGAGGAACTAGCTCTGATACCAATTGTTGGAAACAAGCAACCTTGAGAGGGGGGTGAGTCAATGTTGTGCAAAAATTCAACTTAATTATTCTGTCATTTAACTTAATCATTCAACAAAAGAAACATGCATCGTCAAAAAGAAAGTAATCACAACACCATAAGACCAAAATTTTTATGTGGAACCTTGTTAGGGGAAAAACATTGGTGGATGGCCAATCCACAATATAATATGAGTATACCCAAAATGAAAAGTACAAAATGGGAATGCACTTGCATTCAGGCTCACTGCCTAGAGCTCACCACTGAAAAAGGATGGGATCACTACCCTACAATGATTTGGAATAGATCTAGAAGAATGAACTGATGAAATAGCATCAACAATGCCTAATTATAGTTCCAATTAAGCTCTGTAGATAATCTCCTGTCCTTCTGACTGGTTCAACAATTCTACTCTACTCTGCACAACTTGCTCTGCAAAAATCTTAATGGACAAGTGAAACTATGCACAATCACCTAATCACTCATCCTAATGATTGCAACATACCATCACACTTCCTTTCTCATATCTCAAATGATATATCGAATCTCTTATATATATCCACATCTATAAATCAAGTCGCTATAGGCCGGCCTTAATAAAACTTGGAAATATTATCAACTATTGGCCCAAAACATGAACAATTTTGATGCGCACCCAAAAAAGTTGGCTAGACTATAGTTGGGACCCATAATTAAATATTTGAACATAATTTTTTTTAAATAATTTCACTTTACACATCAACAACGTGCCACATTCATTGAGTCGGCTACAATGAGCAAGTAGATAGAAAACATCCTACTGGACCTCCAAGCTCATAGTGCAACTAATGCAACACCACAAAATTTAGTAATAAGATAATATGTGTGCTCAACAAGCAATCTCAGGGGTCCACAACTCAAAACGATGATCCGGTGAAGTAGATAGATTAACTGACTGACCAGATACCCTATTCTTCAAGTGTTTTGCCGATAACACACAATATTTCACTTTATCTGTCAGTATGACAAGATACTGATCTACGGACCATGAAGATGACTTCAGTTGCCATAGGTGACAACACTAGAATCCATATGCCAACATGAGCCTCATGCTTGTGTTAACAATCTTGTTTCTTTTGGGATTTTGGACTAGTTCAATTATTTCATCTTGGGTCATCCCTTGGAAGTAGTTGGTGACATCCTCCACTTGGCAACCTCCCTTTTGAAGATTTTGTGGTAGTTGAGTGGGATTATGTGGAGGGTCGATAGATTTCCTAGGGTTGAATTCCAATGTAGTTTTACTTAAATCACTTGAGGTGGATGTTACTTTCTTTTGTTTCTTGATCTTCTTGTGTTGTGATCTTGTTTGGACCATAAAATAGGGATCAACTTTTAGGAATATGGAAGGTAAACCAAGCTAACTCCTTTGGTTGATCTAAAACTTAGGTAAAAAAAGAAAATCTAGGATTTTTTAAGGATCAAATAATGGTGGTGCGATAAATGAAGGGTGAATGATATGAATGTTTGAACTTTTGAGAATTTTGGAGGAATACTAGACTTTAGGATTTTAGATTTTGGATAATGGACTTGTAGATCCCAAGATGTTAGATGTTATTTTTGGGTAAACTCATCCAAAGGGGGTGATGATTTAACTAAATGTGTGAGAAAGGATTCATCCCCACACACCTAGCCAGACAAAGTGATTTTGATTTTGATTAATGGATTTACCAAAAGTATAGCATAAATGATTTTTCCAAACTTCTAAAAGTTGTTTGTGAGATGGGATTTGATGGATGATGTGATAAATGAAAGTATTGGTTTTATCCTATATGAACCTAGAAATACTTTGTGTTACAAGACCAAGGTGTTGAAGAACATGCTATACCTCTAAAGCTTTCAACTCCTAAAGACTTAATTATTATGCTAGAAATTCAAAACATTGGAAAAGACCAAGATTCTAACAATAATAGAAGGAATACAAGTTTGGATTGTTCCTTGAAGCACGTTTGTAGAAATTTTATACCAACCTATGTCTAGTTTCGTGAGGTTCCAAAAGGTATTTCTTGAGAGATTTTGGACTAAGATGCATAAGCTTGGAGTGGTGATAAGTGGAACTTGGTTTTGGAATTGTGACTTTGTGGGAAATCATGAGGACAAACACATATGTGAGGTTCAATTGTCTTTTATCTAGATTAAATGGATTATTTTTACCACATCAACACATCTTGTTTAATTTCTAAACTAAATATCTATGCATTAGCTCTTTCTCATTCCATAAGGTCCATTATGTGAAAATCAAAGAGTCAAGGCCATAGTTTCCCTAGGTTGACTTTGGAGAGAGTAAATTGAGATGTGATCCCAAATATTTAAAAGCCTCTAAGGATAAAATCCCTAGGGACAAGCAGTAATAATTGGACCCTTCAAAGATATTCACTCTATCCAAAGGGTTTGAAATTTTGATGATTTATTTAATGTTTATTTCAAAATTTTAGATCCAAGAAATATTTTTTGATTGACTCATAAATTGCACAATCCTAGGTTAGAAATGGCCATACTTTGTTGAGTCCCCACTCAAATTTCTCCAAACACTAAGAAAAAGTAAATGGTTAGAGATTTGGCAACATTGGCTCCCCTCCATGAGACACACTTTGAGTGGGACCACCAAATCTCAAAATCCTAAAGATGCAGACCTTAAGGATTTTTGTGTTTCTACTTTGAATAGTAAAAATGTGCAGTGACTTCAGAACAACCGTTCTTGTACTAATAAGTATTAAGGAATTTGGTCACTAAACACATTGGTTCTCACTTTAGGTAATCAGGGACATGGCACCTTGTGAGCATCCAACAAGCTACTAAAGGCTTTAATCAATCCTAGTAGGGGCTCTTATACTTTTTACAGTGGTACCCCATTCTAAAAGACATTGTACAACTAAGGCCTACATATTATGAGGACTTGACAGATTAGTCTTATCCATTTATATATTGGCCCGAGTGAAAAACTCATTGGAGTCACCTTCGAGTTGTTCTTAGGCAGACCCCTCTAAAGGTGAAAAAAATCAAGGGAGTAAACTTGTAGTTCGACCCCCTAGTTCATGTAAAGCACAAGGAGGGAACACACACAATGTCTCTTCCTCACACTAGCATTGGGGTTCAAGTTTAGATCCAAATTGAAATGTATGGGTGATTTTAGACAACCATTTTCAATGGAATTCTTTTGATTCTCACGATCGCTGAGTGGTGTGAGAGAAGTGCATATGCATTCAAATGATACAAATTGCAAAAAATCATGAAACAAAGAAGCAACAAATTCTTTTTAATCCCCAAAATAGAAGTGAATTTGTTTTAAGGACCAAAAGCTAAGTGTGAATTTTTCTTGTTCAAATCTAGCACAAAATCAAAGTCTAGTAAGTTTCTAATGTTCAATTTTAGTCCAACTTTGAAAAAATTAAAAAAAATAATTGATTTTAAATCCAAATTGATCTAGTTGGCCTAAAATAGAAAATAAAAGCAGCAAATGGATGCTCTAGAATATTACATTAAGCATTTAAAAATGCTTTTTTAGGTTCAATGTCCATTTTTCAAACTCAAATCTACTTTGGATTTATCCGCCTTCATGCAAAGTAGCAAGCCACACCAATTTTGAATTTCATATAGTGACCCTATAAAAAAAATGATGTTATTTTAATATATTTGCACAAAATCCATTTAGAATGTTAATCCTTCGAATGCAACTAAAAATCCACCAAAAACCCATTGCATAAAATTTGACCCCACAAAGAAAAGTTCCCTCACAAAAAGATTTTGTAAAATCAAGTTTCATAATCACTTTAACAAGTAGTTCTATCAAAAGGAATGAATATAATATTTTGAACTAGCAAACAAAATGATTTCAAGGAATAATAGAATGATTCGAGGAATTAAGTATAGAACAACAGACAGAGCAATTAAAGAAATTTTGTGGGTAATCGAAAAATCAAAGAAACAAAGACATGGAAGAATTCCTATAAGGAGGTCACCCTATACTTTTGTTTCTTCAGTTGGTGAGGTATTGTGGATTATAAACTGGTTCATGATTGTCTTGCATTGAATGCTTGAGAATAATCACTATCATATCAAAATCAATAATGTCAGTTTGACATCACAATCTCTAAAACTTTCAAATAGTATGATTTGCATATTTTGAAAGCACTCAAAGTTACGACCCGTCATGCAAATACTGAACCACCAAAAAAAAATAATGAGAATAAATCAGACGTAATAAATTGTGAAGCTCAAATGACATGGAAATACAAGAAAAAATAGATGCACCATACCATATTAAATGTGCATATCAATGTAAGGAGAACATTATCATCGAATGGGTACAATCTATGAATATTACCACAAAAGAATAGTTACAGAGCTTCAAAAAATAACCTTAAACAGTCTTTGTAATTTTTTAGATTGCTCAAGGCATAGGAAAAGGCATAATGTTTCCTCTGATCCTCCAAGACTCTTCTACTCTCAAAACTCCCAATGCCAAAGGATTTCAAAGCCATGTTAGTGAAAAAAAAAACTAACTACTCAACTAGTAATAAGAGCATATCAGTTGTGAAGAATATCGGGATCAATGCAGTCACAAGAAATACTAGCAATAAATGTTGTCACATGCTACTTAAAGAAAAATGCACTACTCTTTTTCACCCACATTTAATTTTTTAGTTTCTTTCACAATTTAAATGCCCGACATTTGAAAATGAGATCTAAGCTCACAACTTAAATGCCAAAATTTAATTCTTTCATGACTTAAATGCTCGATGGAAATTCATAGATTTAAAAGATTATATGCTAATTTTGATCCCCAATATCAACTTATCCATACAATATTATTGCAATCTCCAATATCAGTTGAAGGAATTAACTATTCGATTAAACAGGAAGGCACATATGTTATAAATCAGACATTAGAATATCAGATTTTAGGACATAGCATATCATATTAATATGAATATTTGAATAGCTTTAGATGTGCGCAATTAATCCTAAATAATTTTTAGTTTCATTCTTTTACACGTGATCTCTGCACAAGCACTCATATTCCTCCTAACATAACATAAATAGATGGAATCTAAAAGCTCATAAAAAGGAAGAAAAATGACAGAGATAAAGCTCGACAAAAGAAATTTATTTTATGGCAACTACGTAGGAAAATCACAATACTTAGATCAGTGTTGAAAAGAAACAAAATTTATTGGTGATAAATAGTAGAAACAAGTAGACCGCATTATGGAAAATAATCATGAAATAAGATCTTCCAAATCATAGAAGTATTGGTAATCAAGAACTTATTAAACTAAGGTGTACATGGACAATCAGTCACTTTGGTTGCATTCTCACTTTATATAATTTTTTCCCTTGAAGAACATTACCTTTTTTAGTCTATAGGAATGAATTATAAAGAAAATTGAATCACTGCCACGTTAGTTTAAAGAGAATACATTTTTTTTTTCATAGAGCTTCAACAAAAAAACCAATGAAAGACATTGATAATAGCTTTAAATTCCTTTAACTCCCTATTTTCTGATGGCCTAAATAAAATGTGCATTCAAATCAAATCTTGTGAAATATTTAGCATTAAAAACCAAAACACATAAATTTCTATGACAACATAAACTTGTAGATTTAAACTCAAATCATATGAGAGATTTTAACAATGACTTTTTTCCCCACTTGGTGTGCCAATATGTGAACACTAAACCTGCAAATGGCTAAACTTTGACAAACATTCATAGAAGTCAAATTAAACACAACAAATCTAGAATTCCTATGAGATATTTAATCATGCTACATATGCAAAAAAGATTAAAATAACTAAAGAAACTAAATAAAATCATATGAAATCATGTCAAACCTTGTCCCATAGTGGGAGTGGTGCTCCTTTGATGTGGAAAGGATGCCCTTTGCCACCCCCATTATAAGCTTCCAATGTGATGAAGATGCAAAGATGATGAGTGATGAAGTGCAAGATGAATGTGCCTATAGTGGAAATGCTTAAGATTGTGGATATGATTGTGGATGATTTCTTCATAGAGAATCCCTCTATAAATAGGGTTGAAGGGTTGAATAATGAAGATATTGGAGGAATGTGGGACTAAAGGAGTGCCAATAAGAATGTGACACTTGTCACAAGGTTAATAGATGAAGTTGGAGCACATTTTGGGAAATGTGTAAGTAAAGAGGATGGAAGAGAAATAAATGCATATGGTTGAGAGTGTAACAAGATGTGGGTGAGGATGTAAGAGATATTAATGCATATGGTTGAGAGTGTAAAAGGAGTTAATGTTTGGGTAAGAAAGTCAAAAAATTGGAGTTATTGGAGGAATATTCCCAAAGCATATGCTTTTGTGAGGGAAAATATGGCAATTAGTTACTTAAAAGAATTATTTTCATGTGCAAGTGGGTTAGTTAATCAGGGGTTGGGTTTGACCAAGGTTCAGTCAAAAGCTAGAGAATCGGTAATTAGGATTAGGAGTTAAGTAATCCATAATTAATTAACTTAAAGGAATTAGGGGATTTGACATTTGATTTAAACAATTTGACTTAATAAATCAGATAAGAGGACTTTAAGGTTTTGATTAAATAAATTGATTTATTTAAATCAAACATGATGGACATTAGTAAATTAATCTAATAAATTGATTTTTTTGATTAATAGAAGACTAGATTGTTAATTGACCAGATTTAAAGGCATAATATTGATTAGGATTTTTTGCATGTCTACACTAATGTGCTAGAATAAGATGCATGAATGAAATATAGAGATGATGACTCACTTTGGGAGATCCCTAATCACCCTAATAAGTCACAATAATGTATGTACCTTCCTTTAGGCTAAAAATAGAATGATAACAGAGGATGGAATCACTTAGAAAACAAGTTATTAGACTTGGCTTGATGGCTAGCTATATCTCCCCATCCTAGAATCCATCATGATTCACTATAGACAACCATCATCAATCCTTGGAAATGCTAGATCTTGAATGAAAGTGAGCTTGAAGATCTACAAAAAAACTATAATGTTACTCCAAGACTTCAAATTTTCTTGATGGGTATGTGGGTATGTGCAAGATCATCATGGAAAAAATAGGCCCTTAAGTGGTAAAAAATTCAGAGAAATCAAAGTTAGGCAACTTGACATAAAAATTTGAATGGGCCAAAAAGTGGCGATATGATGGGTATTTGTAGGGTATGTGGCTGAGGACTTATTTTTAACCCAAAATTAATGAAATGAAAAGGGTTTTAAAGGAGATTCTCAGCTTTCTACCAATATAAATTATTCTTTACTTTGAATTTAATAAATAATTATTATTCATTTTCTATTTGAATTACTTACTAAAGTGTTGATTGATAGGTTGATTGAAAAACATCTATAGCTTTCAAACTATATCACATTTTTGAATCCAAAACATGTGTCACATTCTATACTTTGTATACTATAGGATTAAAAAAAATGAATTTCATGAAGTTTTGACCAAGTTAAGGTGATTAGACGCAGTTTTTATATTTTTTAAAAGTTGTAAAAAAAAATCATAATTAATTATTTACTAGGAAAAAAATTACAAAAATATGCATCACATCAGGACATGAGTCCTCTACTTATATCTAAAATCTTATAAAAAATATTATTTATTGTGGTTAGGGTGGTCAGACACACCTACTTCTTATTTTTTCCCGAAATTTAAGTACTACTGCATTGAAATTTCAATTTTTACCAAATAGATTTTGTTTTAAAAAAATAAACCTAGTAGTTTAGAAACTACATTCAGTTTGCTACAAATTCTATTCTTACATATTTTTGAAATAATATAGATAACTTATTCAAATTTTTATGTCAAGTTGCCTAACTCTGATTTTTTTGAATTTGTCACCACTTAAGGGTCTGTTTTTTCCATGATGATCCTACACATACCCTGGCACTACTTGCTCTTGAATGCTCTTGTGAAAGTATGCTTGAGTGCTCAAGTTGATAATGAATGCTTAGACCTTGAATTTCCTTCTCTAGATGAAAATAATGATTTGAAACCTTGTTTATATAGGCACTTCATCTAATTTACCATTTATGAGATCTCAAATGCTGACATAAATCAAAATTTTGAGTTGAAAACCTTAATTTCATTCTCAACCCCTGAAAAGCGGCCAGATGAGACTCATGCGCCACTTGTGGAGTATGGGTCCCACCTAGGGGGACTCATATGCTCAAGCTAGCATATCAGTCTCACCCTAACTTTTTGGGGTGAGTAAATGTCGGGTTGTTAGAAAATTGAATGCCTTTGTTGATTTTATAATAATTTTAGTCAAAATAAGCCTTTAGATTTGAAATAAAGGGTCTTAGGGGCCTATTAATGATGATTTAAAGGGTCATAAATGCAAGAGTGCTAAAATAGGTCCAAAGTAAGTGTGAAATTATATCATCTCCAAGAAGGGAGTACAATTTTCTACACTACATTCAACCCCCACATTAGCTCCCATATGACTCTATGTGCATATGCAAGCTAAAGGAATCCAAACAATAAACTTCATGTCATAAAAGGATACTTATATAGATTCATTCATAACCACAAGGGAATGAAGCCCACACTGTAGCTATCTATAAAACCACAATGTTAGGACCCACATCTTGCAAGACCAATTCGTTATTTTGTCAAAAGATTCTTTTATCTAACTTCTTTATGAAATCAAATTTGAGGGTAGATGTATGCCCACCCTTGATTCCACTTGCTTTATGGAGGTGGAATCAAGGTAACAGTCTAGCTACATCAAATTTTAGAAGCTATATAATAGGGTATTTCCAAGTACCATACCACATAATGATAGATGTTTGATGAGAATGGGAGAGAAATCACAAATCCAATGCAACAAACATCATTAAAAATGGAGTTCACTGGTCCCCAATATGCTAGTTTTAATGACAAAGCACTATTAACCCTAATATGCAAATGACCTAATTTAAACACATATAAGAGTAAAAGGTGAAGCTAATTGTAACCATTTTGAATTTTACCTTCTTGTAGTTTGATTTTGGTGGAGAGTGAGTGAGAATTCCAAGCATATGACCATATGCACCTGTGAGACTAGACAACCTATGTGAGGAGGTGGCACAAGGTGATCTGCAACATCCTATGAGTGAATTCTTTTGTACCTTAGCTTTGGTTTTACATATATTTATTTTATGCTTTTACACATTTATAGATAGATTTAGGACCCTGGAAGAAAAATTCATCAAGCATCCCTTTCTTTTGCAAAGTTTCCCTTTATTCTACAAAGTGTCCCACTTTTTTGCAAAGTCTGTTGTTTCTTCATGAAGCATCCAAAAAAAGGGATAAATTGTCTAGGACCCTTAGAAAAATACCCTAGAGAAACTTCACACATTTTGACTGTTGACGTATAGATTTAATATTTTAGAATGCTTATAGGACATATTTTTTCTTTTTTGTTAGATTCCTTTGTGATCATAATAGTATCTTAATAGAAAACTATTATCACTTACGAGACCTCATCACGTGACATTGTTGGAGGAGGATAGACAAAACTTGCAGGCTATTAGATTATATTGGGTGTATCTCATGCCACTAAAGAGATACCATGATGCCATGTTAGTGGTGTTAGCAGAGAGATGGGACACATATACCTGCACCTTCTGACTCTCGAACAATGAGATGATGATCACTAGGAAGGACATTCATTGCATCCTTCAAGTTCCCATTCAAGGCAAGAGAGTCCATTTCATAGAGGACTGCACATATAGGAAGATGAGGAAAAATATAGGGTACTTCCTTGGAGGACCAGTTCTAGATGAGATTTTGGGGCCACATATTGAGCTATCGTGGCTACTCTATGCATGATCGCCACTTGTGAGACTGATTATGATATTCACCGTAGCACTAGTACTAGTCTCAGATGGTCAAGGAGCACAAATAGATGGAGGCCTAGTTCACATGATATGGGAGATGGAGCATCATAGGACCATCTTTGCATGGGGTCGCAACATGCTTGTACATTTGTACTATGATCTTGAATGGTTTGCTTATCACGAGGTTGATAGCATGGTGTATTGTACAGTATTACAAGTTTTGTGCCTAGAGCATATCAAATGCACCAAGCCAACATGATTTTTATCTATATGTGCCTTGGGATATCCATGCTCATTTAGCTATCCATTAAGATGGGAATAGAAGTATAGATACTTTTTTGGAGAGTCCAATTTGACCACTAGGATTAGGAGGGGATCCTTTGGAGACATTACCAGTTATTACCATAGTGGCTAGATGAGACCCAATAGTTGAGCAAGATGCAGAGGTATAGGTTTCTATCAGGTATGCATAATTCCATATTGAGATGGTCATTCTACTACAATAATGTCATGAGAAAATTTAGATAGGTTTAGGTACCACTAGTAGCACAACCATTTTTTAGGTGATCAGTGTGGAGTGCCTGAAAGCCAGGAGATATGAGACAAATGAAAATGGATGATGTACAAATGACTCAAATCTCGACATGCCCCTAGTCTCTAACGTTAATTATTTTGGTGCTACAAATGCATATGAGGAGTGGTGGGCTACTGTATGACTAGCTTTGGTATTTCATATGGATCAACTTATAGGATTTGTGGGGCCACTTCCAGATCAAAGGGATGAGTAGGAGGAAGGTGAGGATATAGGGATTGGGGCTGCAAACCTATTTGCAAATGAGGTACAAGAGGACTACAATGAGGAGGCAGAATCAAACTATGAGGAGGATGGGGACGATGAGGATGAGGACAAGGACAAGGACAAGGAAGAGGATGAGGGCCAATTGATGAGTGAGGGTGATGATACAACAGATGAGGGTCTAGTTTCCTACGAGTGGAGAGATCCTTCTCCCACCCCTGTTACTAGATCAAATTCAACAATTGCAGCATGCACTAGCACTTATGAGTATGGAGAGGCCAGAACATCCTCTATGCCTCATGCATAGGATGGCGCTATTTTTACATAGCCGACCAAAAATCTAGGTGATGACACATTATTTATGCTTATGTTTATGCTTTCATCATTATGCTGATGTTCGTTCTTTTGATATATATATATATATATTTCATGATCTATACTAATTATCTTTATGATTTCTTTCTTGTAGGGTTTGTGAGAGGGTTGCACGATCCTTACCGACAAGCAGCCACAAAGATAGTACCTCCTTCAGTCTTAGATTAGGCTATCAACATAGACTATGTGCTCCCACATATCACAGAGTAGCACCTAGAGTTGTTCCAGGCTTATGTTAGATTGAGAGCAACATATGAGGGTGCTACTAGGTGCGCTAATTGAGCTAAAGCTACATATGCAGAGCTTTGGTCATCTCGAGATCTAGTGAAAGTCAAGAGACTTCATGCAGAGATTGCTAGGCTACAGAAAGATAAAGAACGCATAGAGTGAGAGTGCCTAGAGCCCATCGCATGGGAGACCATGGATGTTGGACAAGTAGGGGATCTAAAGTATGCACTTGATTCTCTTATTAATTCAAAATTGCATACTATCGTATCTCGATGGATGCAATCACCAGCTCCTGAGGGATCTGGTAGCCACAGGCGACACTAGCGTTGTATATTTTATGACATGTACTAAAAATTTGAAATATATATATATATATATATATATGGTCATTTATGTTTGATTGTTTATGCTTATGTGTTTAACTTAGATGGAAATGCGATTTATCAAATATTTTTTGCAAGACTATTTAATAAATGTATCCATGATCTAACATGTTTTATGTGACCTAATTAAAACTATTTAGTTCCTTTTAGATACAACATTATGATTAAGTATGTTATGTTAAATTGAATGCACCTATTATCTAACTTTAGAACATTAAATACATATAAGGATCCAATCTAACACAAAATACAAGATTAAATTGAATAGTATGAAACCTAAATTAATCATCTAAATATTAATTTAAATAATTGCTTTAGTATTTAAGACACAAATAGTTGTTTGTCATGAACAAAGCAATGTGAGAGAATATAGAATGTCATCTACTAACTCTAACATCACTACTTTATTATTCACACTATTCAAGAAGATTCAACATAGTACTGGTGTAAATGCACAATGATAATAGGTTCTTTAAGAGGTGTACCATCCATTTATATTAACATGTATGCTCCAGACCCATAATTGTCATCAACTATGCAAGGTCCTAACTAATTAGGGCTGAATTTTTCTTTTTTAGTCAGAGCAACATTGACATTATGTTGATTTCCAAATAACACCAAATCACCCTTAATAAATGCACAAGGGATGACATTATCATTGTAACTATGCTACATTTTTCTAGAGTAAACTTGGATATGCTCAAGAGCATTAATGCATTATTCATCAAGCATTTCAAGTTGATGCAATCATTGTTCCTTATAAGTATTGTCATCAATAAGTCCTTGAAGAGCAATTCTTAATGAAGGAATCTCTAACTCCAAGAGAATTATTGCTTCGAGACCATAGAAAAGGTTATAAGGAGCATTTCTAGTTGATCTTATAATAGTAGTATGATAAGCCCATAAAATATATGTCAACTATTTGTGCCAATCCTTATTATGTTTGCTTATTGTTTTCCTTAAGATTTTCTCAAGAGTCTTATTAGTTGATTTAGATTGACCATTAGATTGCAGGTAGTAGGGTGTGGAAAAACAATGTTGGATGTTGAACTTTTCTAAGGTCTTCATGTCATTCTTAAAAAGTGTCCTATTGTCTGAAACTAATGTGTATGGAAGTCCAAAGCGAGCAATAATGTGTTCCAATATGAAACTGCATATTACATTTGTAGTTGTTGAATTAAGGGGAATGACTTCTACCCATTTTGTGAAATCGTTTGTTGTGGTAATTATGAATGTATTTACAACAAAGGAAGGTGGTGAGATTTTTCCAATAAGATCCAAACCCCACACTAAAAATGGCCAAATAGGTATTTGAGCACAAAGTTTAGAATTAGGAGAGTGAATCAAATTGCTATGTTCTTGAAATTTATGACATTTCTTAACATATTCAAACAAATATTGTTCCATATTTCTCCAATAGTATCCTATGTAGATTAACTTTTGAACTAATGATCTTCCTCCAAAATGGCCCCCACAAAGACCTACATGAGCTTCCAAAAGTGCAAGGATTTCAGATCGCTTAAGGAATCTAAATAAAATACCATTAAATGACCTTCTATACAACACATCAGTAAGGATTATATACCTACATGTGAGTCTTCGAAGGAAAGTTTGAATATTATTAGTTGTAGGCTGAGGAAAGGTAACCTCTTTTAAATAATTAAATATCTATGTGTACCATTCACTAGAGCTTTCCATGGTGCTTGATAATACTTCCTCATCCTTAGATTCTATTGATGGTTTCATAGTTGTATGAATAATTAATGTGAAATCTTTTGAAGGATCTTAAGGAGATATAAGGGAAGCCGCACTCACCATTGCATCTGCATGTTGATTATCTTTATGTGGGATGATATCAATGATGTATGAATCAAAATTTTATAACAAAGTCATTGTGAGATCCTTGTATTTTGATAATTTGTCATTTTTTCTTGATACATTCCATTTTTTTTTTAATAGCTAATTGTGAATAATCAAATATTTTAATATCTCGAGCTCCCATAATTAGAGTGGTGCAAATTCCAACAATTAATGCTTCATATTTTTTTGTGTTTGTGCATAGGAAGTTTAAGTGATAATAAAATGGAATAGGCTTTCCTTCAAGTGGGACTATTATAACCCCTGAGTCGAAGCCTATTCTACACTTAGAGTTCTCAAAGTATAACTCCAATATATCAGGTTCAATCATCAACACATTATCATTGGGTAATGAATTATTATTAGGTAATGCAAGGGGAGAGGGAGCATCAAATAATTGGTCAGTCAAGGCTTGTCCTCTAATTGGCTTTTGTGAAACAAAATTAAAGTCAAATTTAGTTAACAATATAACCCATTTATCTAGGCATTTTGATAAATCTATTTTAGCAAAAAGATGTTTTAAAGGATCAAATTTTGTTATCACATGTATTTCAACATTCAATAAATAATGTCTCAATTTTTTGGTAGAAAATACAAGATCCAAACATTATTTTTCTATCATTGTGTATCATGTTTCATAATCAATCAAAGTTCGACTAATGTAATAAATGGGGTTTTCTTTACCATTTTCATCTTGTTGAGCCAACAATGATGGAAGAGCATGGGCTGATGCTGCTATGTAAAGGATGAATGGTTTTCCTTGCATAGCGGGTTGTAAAATAGGTGGATTAGCTAGGTAACCTTTCAAACTCTCAAAATATTGTTTACAATCTTTATAATAGTTAAATTGAACCTCCATCTTAAGAAGATGTGTAAAGGGTAATGTTTGGTCTACTAGGGATGCTACAAAATGATAGATGGCATGAATTATTCCTTGTAAGCTGTGTAATTGATAAATATTTGAAGGAGGTGGAATGTTAACTGTAGCATCAATTTTCTTCATGTCCACCTTAATACCTTTGTGAGATACAATAAAACCTAATTTTTTTTCACTATCTACACCAAACTGATTTAGCATTTTCAACAAGGACTATATTGTGCATCACTATCTTAGCATCAATTCCTTGCATATCCAAATAAGTCCAAGAAATTTTTTTGATAAATTCATGAAGCAAAGTTGCACAGTCATCTTGTTCATCTATATCAAGGAGCTTTCTTATCTTAGTCACTTTATCTAAATATCCATTGATATGTCAATTATGTCACCCAAAGGAAGTGCAATTTGTTTTGAGAATTCAGGATTGTATTCTTCATTGTCTTTACCAATCTTGTTACTTTCCTTTTCTCTATCTTCTTTCTTAGCACTAATCATAGCACATGTAACTTGTTTATTTTTAGGAGTAAATGGTTTTTCATAAACTCCTATCATTTCTTTCAAAGCTTCATCATCTTTGAAGTATTCCAATGATTCTTCGCAATTTGTATCAATCAATTCTAGATGCTTCAAGGTTAGAGTTGTTTTAATGTTACACATGATGGTGTTGATGTTCAATGAAGGTATTTTTGTTGCTTGTGTTATCTTAGAAAGGAAATATCCCAAACAACTTTTTGTTTCTTGTTTATTAGGATCTATAGGAACAAAGATTCCTTGTTCTTTCTTTCCACATCTTTTTCCAATATAACCAAGTTGTTTCGTAAACTCATAATCTTTTCCATAAAGTCTCTCCATTTCTTTCAGGTATGGTGGTTGTTGATAGTCTATCTCATCAAATTTTGTTGCATAGTTTGTGTCATCTTCAAGGGTAGATGATATATATGCTTGTGAGTTTTCTTCCAAATTTTACGTTGACATCACCATTGGTTGCTTTTTTTTAGTTTCTTTTGTTGTGATTGTGTATTCTTCCACAAAAAAGGGTGTGAAGACCAGGGAACCCTAATCATCTTATAATAGCTTCATCACTTTTTCCATGTCATGTTTCTCTTCTTTCATAGGTTCTATGTTTGATGTTGGAATTAATGTTCTTAGAAGACTTTTCATTCCTTTTTCAACTTGTAAGAAACTCTTAGGCTTATGATCTATGTCAACTTGGTATACTTTATTGTTATAGAAAAACTTCATAATAAGATGAAGAGTTGAAGGAACTACATACATCTCATGAATCCAAGGTCTTCCTAAAAGAATATTGTATGAAAGATTATTGGGCGTGACATGAATAGGAGATTGTAAGGTGGAATTTCCAACTATAATAGGAAAAGTAATTACACCAAGTAGTTGCTTTCCTACATTATCAAATCCTTGAATCAATAAGGAATTAGGTTGAATTCTTGATTTATCCATGCCAAGTCTATCCAAAAGTGTCACACTACACACATTAAGGGAAGAGCCATTGTCAACAATGGTTCCTTCTATTTCTAACCTATTATAGATAGCTATTATCATGAAGGCGTCATTTTTATTTCTCATTTCCAAAGGAGGTAGCTCATACTAATGAAAATTAATGTCTATGTTAATTGCATTCATCCCTTGAATTAGAGCTACCACATCATTTACATTTGTACTAGAAAGAACCACTACTTATTGCAAGGCGGTTTGAAGCATAGTATGATAATTAAGTGAACTTTGAATTAGATCCCATAAGGATATTTTTTCAAGAGTATTCTTAAGTTCAACAAGATCATACTCCTTCCCACTATGTGAAGGAAAAAAAGGAGCACTAGGCAAGACAAGGTTAGGAAAAGGTAAGGATGTTGGAGTTGGTTGTTTTGGTTCTCAATTGTTTCTAGTGTTATATGTATGAGCAAGGGTCTTATAACTTGATTGTTGTGAAAAATTATTCTTAGGTGGTTCAAGGGTGAAAGTAGGCTTGTTTTGAGTTTGAGGTTTGTGTGAAGGTGGGTAAAGGATGAGTTGAGGTTGGATCAAATTAACTTCTCTTTGTTCTGGTTTTTTATAACAAGCCTTAGTGGATGAAACTTGAAAGTTGAAATCCTCAAGGGCTTCATCTAACATGTCAAATTCATCATTAATAAAAGGCTTGAGGGTTAGGTTAACTTGAAAAAAGAGATTTGAAATATCCAAATAACTATCCTTTATCCAAGTGGTTCGTCAGGGTATAGGTGTTTTTGGTTTTGTTTTCTAATGAATTCCAAATGCAATCTAATCTAATTGAACTATGAACTAATGATAGGAATCAAAATTACAACAATTTAATTTTATTCATAATTGAAATGAATCTAAATTAAGGTAGATCTAATGAAATGCATGAAACAGAAACTCAGTAAACTGGAATAGAAATCTAACAAACTAAAACACAAAAATAAGGTTTTTAATGTTGTAAAATGCAGTTTTAGACTTGACACATGACTAAATCACCTAGAGGGGTGTATGAATCCCAATTAGGGTTTTTCGAGGGTTCAAATGATGATAAACAATCCACATAGAATACCTAGAAATCAGGTAAAACCACCTATACTAGGAATAAATCACCCAGAGGGACGTATGAGTCCCAGATTAGGGTTTTTGCAAAATTTTCAAAAAATTATGAGTGAATGTTAGGTTTTATGGTATGATCGATGTCTACACCAAATACAATTATAGATTTCAAATGAAATCAAATGACGAATGACGCAAAAGAGCAACCTATATGCACTTTCACTAATGCAAGATTAAAAAACCTTAGATGTAAATTAACTAATGAAAAACCTAATGCAAAGTTAATGCAAGCTAGATCTAGAACTATGATGCACTCCACATTAGAAATAAGGTGTTCTAAGGGAAGGTTCACCAAAATGAAACCTAGAAAAATGAAATGGGGAGTTCTAATCTCTTTTGAAGATAGAACTAGGGTTTAGGACCTTTCCACTTATTTTCCTTATGTTTCACTCAAGAAAACCTTAGAGATATCAATCTAAGGATGGAATAAGGGAAAGAGATTTGTAATAAGGTGTCCTAGGTTGTGATTAAAGACTAAAGGGGGTTCGCCACCAAGCTAGGGCTTGGAAAGACAATAAATGAAAATGATATGCAAGACTTAAGTAAATAACCTAGAAATGAATTCAAATCATAACAGTAAACTAAGAAAGCATAGAGGGGAAACTAGAAACCTGAAGAGGCTTTAATGAAGTTTTGAAATCCTAGAAATTTTTATTTTAATTATTATTGGGACACATACACCAATAGGGTCGATATAGTCCCAAGTTAGGATTTCTAGGTAGAAACTAGAATCTGGCAGTGACAAGTATGAATCCTTCGAAGCCTAGAAAATATGTTATACCAGGACTCATACGTCACAAGTGGCATATAATTATCATTCTATTTTTTTGGGAATTTAAGGTCTAAATTTTCTCTTCTAGCTCTTCTCTTTCTTCCTAACTTCATTTCTAGATTTGAACATGTTAAAAATCCTGTAGAATAGAATATTGTATTGACTTGCTTGTGGGAAGCTTTCCTCATTCAAAACCCTAGTTTGTAAGTTAAACATTGATAGAAATGATAGATATTGGAAGTAAATAGGAATGCAAGTCCTAATCTTAAGTGCATATAATATTAAAAAATCTAAAATATCCTAAAACCCTATTCTAATATGCTAGAATAAGATGCATGAATGAAATGTAGAGATGATAACTCACTTTGGGGGATCCATAATCACCCTAATAAGTCACAATAATATATGTACCTTCCTTTAGGTTGAAAATAGAATGATAATGGAGGATGGAATCACTTAGGAAATAAGTCAATAGGTTTGGCTTGATGGCTAGTTGCATCTCCCCAACCTAGAATCCATCATGATTCACTATAGACAAGCATCATCAATCTTTGACAATGCTAGATATTGAATGAAAGTAAGCTTGAAGACTTGCAAAAACACTATAATGTTGCTCCAAGAATTCAACTTTGCTTGCTACTTGCTCTTGAATTCTCTTGTGAAAGTATGCTTCAGTGCTCAAGTTGATAATGAATGCTTAGACCTTGAATTTCCTTCTCTAGATGAAGATAATGATTTGAAATGTTTTTTATATAGGAAATTCATCTAATTTACCATTTATTAGATCTCAAATGTCGACATCAACCAAAAATTTGAATTGAAAACCTTAATTTCCCACTTAAACACTAAAAGGGGCCACATGGGACTCATACACTTGTGGTGTATAGGGCCCACCTAGGGGGACTCATATGCCCAAGGTGGCATATGAGTCTCACCCTAACTTTTTGGGGTGAGTAAATGTCAGGTTGTTACAAAATTGAATGCCTTTGTTGATTTTGTCAATATTTTAGTTGAAAGAAGCCTTGAGATCTGAAATAAAGGGTCTTAGGGGCCTATTAATGATTATTTAAAGGGTTATAAATGTAAGAGTGTTAAAATGGCTCCAAAGTAAGTGTGAAATTGTACCATCTCTAAGAAACACACAATTTCCTACACTACAATACATTATAACTTGCAATAGGCACAAAATCAACAAAAGACTTGTGTGGATAAAAAAAGTATCGAAAGGTCATTTGAGGTGAGACACTTGGTTTTCCCAAGATTGTCACCATATAAAAAAATATTTTAAGAAGAGTGGAGTTGGAAAGATCAAACCTTGATACTATCTATAGCATAGAAAATGGATCTTTGGACATTTTCATGATCATTTGGGTCCTTCTTGTGGATTTTGGCTTAGTTATGCCTTGATTTAGTGTTGTAATGTGGTTAACACATTCACATTAGATCCTTGATGATTAATAGATGATACTGATCTGGTATTGAATTACCGACTGTTCTGGATATCGATATCCTGATCATCGAAAGCGTTTTGGGCCCGCCGGTTGAGGTTTTACGAAGTCCCAGCCACTATTGGTGGTTTTGCCGGGCAGCCAACATCGGGAGAGGTCCCGCCCAAAAGTGTACCGTCTCGCGAAAAGAAAGGAGTTCGCCGGAATGTTCCCGCCACCGGGTGGAGTAGTCTCAAGTGAAAGGGCATAACTTTGGAGAGAAGTCTTCCTGATAAGTAAGGTCTCGGTGACTGGGGCTAGAAAAGGGGTAAAGTCTCACCGATAGGGTGGACTCTTGCCAACATGAAAGGCGGTCTTGGCGAAGGTCTCGCCGACAAGTGGTGGTCTCCCCGAAAAGAAAGGAAGTGGCATTGGCAAAAGAAAGGTACTGCTGTGATGTCTTGCCAATTGAGAAGTCTTCCGATGATATGGTCTCACCGAGAGTTTTCTTCTGGGCATGAGGTCCGAACAATGAGGAAGGTCCCATTTACGTAGGGGTGCCTTCGGTGATAATAAGTTTGAGTTTCCTCGACGAGAGGCCCCTCGCCACTCGCTGTGGTCTCGCCAAAAGTCGGCGGGGCCGGTGTAAAGTCTTGCCGACCCGATGGTGTCTGACCGATAAATGGAACTCTTGGCATAATTTTTTAAGCTCTCCAAGATGTCTCACTGACTGAGGGAAGTCTTGCCGACAACGATCAACTTGCCCATGGTAAAGGATATCGATAGGACTCCTAGCGTTCACTATGATCTCCTGTTGACTGGGAAGTCTTACCGATGGCGACGAATTTGGCAATAAAAAGGAATATTAGTATGACCAATGGAACTCGCTATGAACTCTTGCCGATAGTGGTGAGCAATGCCAATTACTGCTATAGAGCATAATCACATCGGGGAGACATGACCAGTGTCTCACTAACATGCGATTCTGGTTGAATGACCTTTGACCACCTGGGATCTTGCATGGCATATTTTCAACCAATCAAAGAGGACCAAAGGTGAACCATTAGTTGTTTGACTGTTTGACTCCCCCTATGAATGAGATCAACAAAGCATAAACAACATGGACTTTTTCTGAGATCAAAGGCGATGGGGAAGCTCGGTGAACAATGGTGTGGAGATCTAATGGGAAATTCTAAAGCTGCTTACAGGGGAAGTCAACCTATAGAAGATCTGAAGCAGAAAAAAGACTGAAAGAAAGAAGAAGCCATCAGTCTTAGGGATAGCTATGAGGTCTACTGGAAAAAGGAATATTGATATTAATGGTAATGCTCCAAGGGCATTCAAGGCAGCTCTTCAAGGAGGTTCGAGAGTGGACACGGAGGCCAGGGGATAATACATTAAATGCATGGTTGCAAAATATTTGAAGGGCCATCCCTAGAGCGATCTAATACCAAAGTCCTTATTGATAGGCTAATTGAAAACATCTATAGCTTTCTTAAATGGTATCACATTTTTGAATCCAAAATGTCTCACATTCCCATGTCAAAGCATACAATAGGATTTCAAAAGAAAATGAATTTCATGAAGTTTTGACCAAGTTAAGGTTGTCGACATAATGAAGCTTTATATTTTTAAAGTTGTAATAAAAATTCATAATGAATTATTTACTTGGAAAAAAAATTACAAAAAATATGCATCACATCCAGACATGAGTCCTCTACTTATATCTAAAATCTTATAAAAAATATTATCATTTTATTGTGGATAGGTGGTCGCATTGCATTAATCTACTTATTTTTAATCAAATTTAAGTACTACTACATTGAAATTTCAAATTTTCACCAAATAGATTTTTTAAAATAAACCTACCAGTTTAGAAACTACATTCAATTTTCTACAGATTCTATTCTTACATATTTTTGAAATAATATAGATAACTTATTCAAATTTTTATGTCAAGTTGCCTAACTTTGATTTTTTTGAATTTTTTTGCCACTTAAGGGCCTAGTTTTTCCATGATGATCCTACACATACCCATGATTGGTGGACTATTGCACCTTACTACTATCAGACCAAATATTATGCATGCAGTGTGTTTAGTTGCTAGATTTCAAGCAAATCCTAGAGAAGCACATCTTATGGTTGTAAAAAGAATATTTAGATATCTTAAAGGCACACTAAATTATGGACTATGGTACCCTAAGAGTAATGATTTCAACCTGAGTGCTTATACAGATGTTGATTAGGATGGATGTGTAGATGACCAAAAGAGTACCAGTGGTGGTGCTTTCTTTCTTGGTGAAAGACTAGTTTCATGGCTGAGTAAAAAGAAAGAATCAGTTTCTTTATCCACTATAGAGGCTAAATATATTGCTACAACATCCTGCTTTACACAAGTTCTATGGATGAAGAAAAATATGAAGGACACCGGAGTAGTATGTGATGAGCCTATTTCTAGTTTTTGTGATAATACAAGTACAATAAACATTTCAAATAACCCAGCTATGCATTCAAGAACGAAGCACATATCTTTCAAGTATCATTTTCTGAGAGAGAAAGTGTTGGAGAATGAGGTCAAACTAGAATATTTGACAACAAAGGAAAAAATTATAGACATATTTACTAAGGCCCTTCCAAAGGATACTTTTGAGCATCTTAGGGAGAGGTTTGGGGTCATTGGCCCTCCTAACTAGGTGCACATGAAGGTGCATCAGTCCAGTGAATTCACAGATTCTTCATTTACCTAGATTGATTGATGGGTCTACTCTGCAAGGGAAGTAGAAAAGGTTTTTCATTGTTGTACTATGAGTGTAATCCTAAGGGGGAGTAATCAGATAAGTTGTTCTTTTCCATTCATTTCAAAGGGGGAGAAAAGGTTATGTATTGCCATCAATGACAAAGGGGGAGATTGTTGCAAGTATGAGCTAGTCTGGTGGTGTTGTCATTAATGTTGTCATTGATGTCAACATTGTTTAGTATGTTGTAGATTGTACATGTATGGATGAGATGTTGGTGAGATGATGTGAGTACATGGAGCTACCTTTATGGTGTTATAGATATGTTGGTTTGATGAGTTTCCAAGTGCTTTTGAGAAAATTAATGAAGAAAAGAAATCAGAGTGTTGGAAGTGTTTAGATTGTGCTTCGATATGTGATGCATTTCTCTTGTGGTGATCCTATGACTGTACGGTTTTGAAGATTTCATTATGGTGATCTAATGTTGATATAGTCTAAGTTTCAGTTTCTGGTGAGATGGTACGTGAAAGTTGTGTCCACTGGTATGTGTGTTCTACTGGCAATGTCAATGTTCTATGGACTAGGAGGAATATGTTTGCTCCACAATCCTCTGTTATTTCATTTTAGATCATGTATATTTGAAGATGTCTTATGAAGGTCTTTTCTACGCTCTAGAAAAGAGGTTTGGTGTTTGGTAATTAGAAAATCATGTTTTAGTATTTATGTGTGTGTCTACATAGACCAGACAGACTAGTGAAAGAAATTCAGTGATTGAAGCCTATCGTCTTTGTTGTGGATGTATCTAGAAGATCCTGAGATGTATGCTCATGCATAATGAAGCGTGTTGTGGTGTTTGTGTGTCATCTTCTTGTTGGGAAGCGTGTGCATCATTGATAATTTGTGTTTTCATTAGGTTTGGCCAACCTAGTGTTTACACTTCATTCAAAGAATATTATTTTAATTGAGGAACCATGTAGAAGATTCAAGAATATTATTTTTATGTTTTTTATTGGTCCACTCTTATTCCTTTCCACCATAGGAATTTAGAGTTACCAACCTAATTTGAATTTATGAAATGATGTATTGTGGTCGACCTTGGTAAATGTTTCTAAGGTTGAGAATGGTATAAAATCAAGGCAAGTTGTGAAGAATTGTATGACAGTGTCATGCAAAGTGATGAAAGTGTGCCAAAAATCATAAGAGTAGAAGTGTGTGTGAGTGAGTTGTGATAGCAGTTTTTTAGTGTGTTGAAGATAGTGAAGTGAAGGTTTTTGTAATCCTATGAATGTGCTTTAATTGTTGTGGTGGATCTTTTTTTCTCTTTTGTATCTCTAGGTAGTGAGCCTCCCTATTGGATAGTGAGTCCTTTGTAGGCAGTGAGCCTTTGTACTTGGATAGTGAGTCCTCTTTTGGGTGGTGAGGCCTTGGTAGTGAACCTTTGTATTCAGTTTATAATATTTATATTGTGAGTTAACCCTCACCGTGGTTTTTCCCTTATTAGGTTTTCCACATAAAAATCTGGTGTTCATTGTGTTGATTTACTTTTTATTATCTATGTTGAATCGTGTGCATATTTAATAACATAATATTGTGGCTGAAGATTTGATAAGTGATAAAAATTTAAGTTTGAATTTGTGTGACAATTGATTCACCCCCCTCTCAATTGTCCTACACCTATTTAACAAATTCAACATCTCAAGGAGTGTGGTGCTATTCCTTGTGTTGAATAACCTAATTCCTCTAACTAATACTTACTTCCATCCTATTCGGCTCATCCTTGTCCTGCACTATGTGGGCATAAGGGGTTAGTTAGCCTTGTCCTCATAATTCACGTGTCATTACCTCTTTCATCTAGTTGATCACCTTTCATGAGCATATAAGAGCAAGCTTGGGATGTGGACGAAATTCCTTAATTTGGCTCACATGTGACATCCTACCTTATTCATGATGTAGCTTATCAGAAACATATGACTTGGCATAGGGCTCTTCAAATAATCTCCCATGTCTTCTTCTACTTTAAAGCAATTTCTCATAGTAATGGTGTTATAAACCACTTTAAAGTGGGGGAATACATCGACACTCATGTTTCATTATGGTATTTTCTTTCTTCTTGTGATGCATTCTTTTCTTGGTGGTGCCATTAGGTTTAATTCCCTCCAAGAGCATGATATTTCTTTGACTTTTCCTCTCTTGGAAACATTAGGCACAATGTTCCCTAAGAAGAGACCTTGCATGAACTAAGAAAAACCCCTTTGAACATACCTTACACTATTTTAGCATTTACAACAATTGTTATATGGCCAACTTGCATAACACAACTTGCATGCTTGTAGATCCATCCTGTTTGTTCATGAGATCCAAGCATACAAAGTTTTTCTTGTCTCGTGAAGCTCAAAAATCATTTTTGTGTGTTGCATTATTAAAGTTATCAGGAGGTATTACTTTGGTATGGTTTGAGCATTAAGCCCAATCCGAGGCATGACTTTCCCCATAGCCACCTGCATGTGTGTGAGTGCATACCAACCATGAGTGTATGTTTCTCACCTTATAAGACTTCTCACCCAGCAGACAACCAAGAGTTCCTTCGCCTCATAGTGGGTATGCATTTTTTGGAAAAACATCCTAGATATGATCCACATCATGTTGGACAAAAGGTTGAAGCTTGATCCACCTTTTTTTTGTTTCTTTCTTTAAGTTCTTGACATTGCATCATCGTGTATCTTGTTTTACTACATATTCTACACCTTGTGCATGTCCTTTTGTGCTTATGTTGGTTTAACGTAGGATCTTGCATCCTAGGGGCTTAGCCACCTCCTTTGATCTTTTTCATCTGTTTTCAACCACATTGGTATGATTGGACCCCTCTTGAATGTCTACTTTAGTGGGATTTTGAAGCAAGTTCATCCTCTAACTAAAGTGGGAGCTAAATGGAGTCATTGAAAAAGTATGCCTTTTCCCTTGCTTGATTTGGGAATAATTGATGATAAATTGGACCTAATTCCACCCTGATCTAGTGTTGTGAGGTGTTTTACTCATCCACATTAGGTCTTGGGCCCTTTTTAAGCTCAATTAACCTAATTTTGTCCTAGTTTAATGTTGTAAAATGTATTTATATACATCTTCACATTAAAATTTGGGAGGTTTGTAAATTAATTGGACCTAATCTAGTGTTGTAATTTGTTTTACACATTCACATGGGATTTAGGGCCCTTCTAAGTTAAATAAACCTAATTTTTCCTTAATTTAGTGTTGTAAAGTGTGTTTATTCACATTTTCACATTGGAATTTGGGCACTCTTAGATTTATGACCTTTATATCATCGTTAATAGGCCCCCATGATGCCATATTGTGCACCCAAGGCATATTTTGATAAAAAAAACCTAACAAAATCAACATAAAAACTTAAATTCTTCACTCCCCGACACTCTAGCATGAAAAATAGCCCCTACAAGACCCATTTGCCACCTTGGGTGAATGAGTCCCATTTGGCCTATTTTTAAGGCTTTGAGTAGGAAAATTGGGTTTTAAGTTAAAATTTCTCCTATGTTAGCCTTAAGGACCAAATTAACGGTCATTTTAGTGGATTTCCTATATAAGAAAGCTTTCAAATCCTCATTCCATCCAAGAAACATCATACTTGACATGTCATCAAGTCAAGCATTCAAGAGTTAAGCATTCCAAGTCTTCACAAGATCATCAAGATAGCTTTCAAGATCATTTCTAAGGCATTCAAGGGCTGATTCGTCATCAATTATTGTAGATATTCAAGATCCATCATCGTGGAAAGGTTTTAATTGCATTACTTCATGTTCATGCTTCGTTATCTTATTTCATCATTTGGTTTAATTACATAAAATGGGTTTCACCAAGGCAAACCCCCATTCCCTAACAATCAACACTTTTGCTCTCTTTCTTTGTGTAATTATAGATTTATGTGCTTTGAATACTTGAAGATCATTGAAGATTAGGTTACAAGTTTTCTCCCCATTTGCAAGGTCAAAATCTTCACTAAAAGGTCATCTATAGCCCCAAAATTAGAGTTTCAAATCTGGGAACTTGGAGAAGCAGAAAGAGTAGACTAAGAGGTGTAGATCAAAACATTGAATTTCTAGAAAAGGAAAACTAGAATCATTCGCCACAAGTAGCGAATGAGTTCCATTGTGGGTTTTTTTAAGAGATTTTTATAGATTTGGATGCCCATTTCCCCAAAACCTGCTTCTATGTAGAAATCCAGAACTAGAACTGATTCACCCAGAATGTTGAATGAGTCCCACTAGGCCTAAAAAGTAGCAATTTCATTATTTCAGAGCTTCATTCCATTTGTTTCTAGATTACAGGAACACACTTTCAATTTTACAGCTTTATGTTTAGTTTCATTTGCATATCTAGGTCATTTTTCATATCAAACTATGTTTTCCAATTCATTATCTTTTCCAAGTTTAAACTTGGTGATGAATCCCTCTTGTAATTTGAAATCATATCCTAGGATACCTTATCGCCAGATCTCTCTCCAATCTTCATTGGATTGAGATCTCTAAGGTGTCCTTGAGTATAGAAAATGTGAAATAGGAACCCTGTCCTTGTGTTTATGCCTCAAAGGTAGGGAGCATCCATTTCCATTAACTACAAAAATATATTCAAACACTCAAGAGAGGTAGGCACTATGATTTTAACTTGATTTTTAAGTTATATTTTTAGGTTTGGAAGGGAAAAAATTGAGGGGAAACTAAAAAATTTAAGTAATCAAATAAAACTAAAATTCCTCCATATCTAAACTCCTTAAAAACTAACTTAATATGTCAACTTAAAAAAAAATTGATATTTTTATCTTCAAAATCCTTATTGAAAGAAAATGGGATTTATTAAGAGTAATCTATTCAAAATGATACTTTAATATTTGGACATTAATGAACGTAGGTACAAAAAGAGTCCTAGAAGACAATAACTATGAAAATGAATAGAAAACAAAATAATACGTATGGATAGAATACAAAAATGGAAATGGAGACCCATATCATCCAAACAAAAATAAAGAATGTTGCACAAGAAGAAAGATATATATTTTTTAGATACATGGATATATTAAAGGAAGTGATTAAAATGAGATTGAGAAAATGACCATGGATAATTTTTTTAAGGAAATAAAACAAGATAACTTAAAGAAAGTAGATTATGACTCATTGAAATAAACACAAAATGAATTAAACCAAGGAAAAAGTAGAGAGTTAAAAAATAGGAAAGGACATCTAGGCTTCTTTTAAAGTATAAAAATATGAACATGAATTCCTTTGCAAAAGGGTTTTGTCTAGGAGATTAGAGAAACATATATCAAGGGGCTTGGAAACATTACATAGTGTGTATGCAAATTCATAATGTTATGCCAAAGAGGGTCCTTAGTTTAGAAATAATTAAGGTGAATTATTGAAGAAATAACTGTAAGGTTGGAATGGATTGATAGATTTGGTAGTATGGGTTCTCTTGTGAGAATCCAATAGGTATCTAAATAAGCACATGGATTTGAAGAAATACACTAGAGAGATATGTATAATAATCTATATGTAGTATTGGGTAACAAGGTAATAACACCTATTTATTTACATTGTTTAGGCCAATTTGTAATATAAGGGTGGTTGGTTTTTCCCTAAGGTAACTTTATTGAAAAAATCATGTTGATGCAAGGTCTATGAGATCACAGTCTAACATTATTTTAAGTAATTTTTTTATGTTGTTGAGTGCCACTAGTCTCTAAGGTCCTAATTATATCAACTAGGGTGGTAATGAGAGCCTTTTGGAAGGCATGATATTGTCTTAGGTTTATCTAACAATCATTGGTAAATTTCCACTTTGAGGGTGATTTTTTCTTATCACTATAATTATATTACATTAGAAAGAAAAAATAATGAGTATAATAATTTGTATTACCATTCAAAGAATATGAATGTTTTTTTAATATCCAATATAAATTAATACCTTCAAACATGTAATTGGTGGTATGCTATAATTCAATCAAATTTAAACTAGTAGTAATGAGAATGATAATTATATAAAACTTTTAATTTTCTCCATATGTTTAGTTGTATATAAATTATAGATTAACACATTTAAACATTTAGTTTAGGCTATTGGATAAAACTAAACTTGGGGATGAAAGCTTAATGATAATTGACTATCAAAAGGTAATAATGTTGAAGTGTTCTAAAGTTATATTATTTTCATATGCATTATAGATGAATCCTTCAAATATTTAGTTTCTAAGAGTA
>VDFB02386545.1:0-46766 GCA_007258455.2 Sequoia sempervirens | reverse complement strand
TGAGGGTTGAGTGCTATATAGGAGCAACCCTAAATGGCAAAGGGATTAGATCATGACAAGTGTCAACATCTCATACAATGAGACATAAGGATCTAATAATAGCTCTCTAGTTAACATAGAAAATCACTCCTAAGTTTAGCTTAAGTGCATGAGAATAAATTAAACTAATAATTAATTAATTATTAGCTAATGCATGATTAATCTAACACCCCCCTTAAGATGAAATTAGGGAGTAGCTAAAACCCCTAAAAAGAGAATGCATGATGGGTCCCAAAAAACAAGGCCTACTAAGGTACCCATGTACAAACAAAAGATCTCTCAAAATAGGAGAAAAGGAGAAAATTGTATGGGAAAAATTCCTCTCCAAAAGAGAGAAAGGCTAATGAAGTACTAAAAAAGCCTCTAAATCAAGGTGAAGGACTAAGAAGCCTCCAACTAGAACAATGTCCCAAAAATAGAGGAAAATGTAGAACATCACTTAAGCACACAAAAGCTGTAGACAATTGTCGAAAGATGATTGATATAGTGTTGAAAATGAATAACCTCTAGAAACAAGAATGCTAGAGTGTCCATATGGTAAATGCCCCATCTCGCTGAAATGCACGTGTAACTAGTCGTTGATGTACACTGCATTCACCTAGTACATAGGAACAAGAACTATATACATATGTCACTCTAAAAAATGAAACCAAGGAAGCATTAACACCAATAGTAGAAATCTCCCCATAATGCTGGAAAAGGGAGAGCCAAGATAGGTACACTGAAACTGTGTGAAACCAAGAAGTGCATGTAGGAGAAACAACCTACAAATAAAAGGGTGTGCAAACTAAGGGACACACACATGAGGCAAGAATCACTAGGACTCACTGCTGTTGACGTGGAAGGGACACTCACTTGAAAAAGGTGTAATGGAAAACCAAAGGAAAACATCAAAAACCCCCATGGTACTTTACATCATAGTGTGAGTACAAAAGGCACAACATGATGTGCAAAATTCCCAAAAAGTATACACTTTAATGTCACTTTATCTCACTGCATCTACAAAAGAGAATGTGCATGAATTTTTTTTCTATAATGCCCAAATAGGAAAAAATACTAGAAATACATATAGAACAATAAAAACTGAGTCATCCCACACAAATAAAAAGTTTCTAGAAGCTAAGACGTCCAAGTAATTCACTAGAATGTGAAAACACAAAAAATTGAATAAAATGTACCCAAAGAGAAATCTAAAAAGAGTGCATGATTTTCTGTGAAGAGCTTTGAAAGACCATCCCAATGCTGCTGGAATCATGAAAAATAGGTAAAAAATTATGACCTCGAGACTGAAAAAAACACCTCTGACTTCAATAGGGTATAAAATGCACTAGCAACAAAAAAAGTGATGAGACCCACACCATTGGAAAGTTGACGAAACCAACTTTTCGACGATATCTTGTTCACCCAATTTTGATATCATATGCCCAAGTTATGGCCAAAAGAAAAAAATTGCTCCTTTAGGGCCAAATAAGGGACTTGGGTCCCCCACCAACATCTGTACCACTAACGCCAACATGACATCAGTGAAATATTTGTAGAATATTCTCTGTCCCAACCAAAAAAAATACGGTCTCTAGGAAAAAAATTCGCTAGAATATGCTACAAAAGGTGTCGGTATATTCCTTGTACAGTGGGTGAAAACTTGCCTTTACTGGAAAAAGCAATCATTGGTCAACAAAGTAAAAAGTTGTTAGGAAAGTTTGACGGGTGTCAAAAAATTGAAGATGTCACAGAGAGTTTTTTTTGGGTGGCCAGGCGGCACATATAAAGCTATCGCCAATGGCATTAAAGCCGTCGACAAGCTTATAAGGCTGCCAACGGGTTGACGCGGGGCCCGCAGGGGCTGTAGGCATAGTACCCTATGGGTACCCAATGAATACACTGTAATAAATGTGCCCCCCTTAGTAAATCTATAGGTAATGACTTTTTTTAAACACTTGAGAAAATTTTTAATAATTTTTTTAAAAAGCAAAAATTTGAAAAATAAAAAAGGCCAACCTATTTTTTGATTTTCGTGCACAGGTCGTACAAGCTCCTATGTAAATTTTTTTAACTTAGAAACCCCCAACAGTAAAATAGGGAAAATTTATAGTCAAAATTCGTCGAATCAGTCTCTTGAATCCAACACTAAGGTTCTTTTCATGCCAAAGTGCACCTAAAAATCGCCCACCTCCAAAAATTACAAAAAAACAATGGAGAATCTAGATCTGAAGCCTGTAACCCTTGTTGAAAAAAAAACCTCATAAATCAAGAAAGGGGTTCACTGAATCCACTCTCTAATACCATGTTAGAATTGTGAAAAACACGAGTCATAGGATCAAACAATGAACAAAGACATGTTCCACGCAAGAGAGCTGCAAACAATAATATAGAATATTCATCAACAAGAAAAAGCTACAAAATTCAAGAGTATCAAAATGTATGAAAACTCAAGAGCAGAAGTATTACAAGGCATTCAAAAGACATGATAATACAATGAGGGTTGAGTTCTATATAGGAGCAACCCTAAATGGTAAAGGGATTAGATCATGACAAGCATCAACATCTCATGCAATGAGAAAATGATCTAATAATAGCTCTCTACTTAACATAGAAAATCACTCCTAAGTTTAGCTTAAGTGCATGAGAATATATTAGACTAATAATTAATTAAAGATTAATTAATTATTAGCTAATGCATGATTACTCTAATAGTAGGTACATTTCTTATAGAGCACAAAGTGGCCAAACAAGGTGACTAATTCATATGATAAGATTTACAACTTGGTTCTTGTTGTGCATGTTTTGCACACTTGCCTCGTCAAAGGTAGGGCCCCCCTTTTTTCGCTTTTACCTTGCTCCTTCTCGCTTGCTTTACTTTTCCCTTCATTTTTTGACTTTGGGGACAAGTTGCCTATGGATTTGGGATGTTTCTATGATGCCTAAGTGAACTGCCAAGGTTTCATTGATTTTTGAGAACTTGTAGAAATTTCATTGTGGGTTGTTGTCTGCGGGTTTTTGTGTGCAAGTTGTTGTTCGCGGGTTTCCGCGTGTAGGTTGTTGTCCACGAGTTTCTATGTACAGAAGTCTGTTCGTGGGTTTCCATGTGCGGAAGTCCATCTACGGGTTTCCATGTGTGGAATGTCGTTGCTACCGGCTCTGGATCCTTCGACTTTCGCATTCCAAATTTTTGCATTTTTCAAAAGGGGTCAAATCATTGGGGAATAGGTCTAGGCACCCTTCTAATGCATATTTCATGTGCTTAATTTGAAGAAACTCAAAATTGCTAAGAGTTGTGGCTTTGTGGAAATTTTCATGCTGGAAGCCACCTTGCGTCCATGCTGTGGTCCCTAATGCTGTCTTTACGGTGCAAACTTGTTTGACTTCTCACCTTCCAGCTTCCGTAGTGCTTCGACCCTCAAAAGTGAAATCTCCTCAAAATTCAATTTCTTGAAAGGAAGGCTTCTCGAAATGTCGAAAAGGAAATTGTCTTGAAATGAAAATTTTCCCAAAATGGAATTTTTTCCCAAAATAGTTTTTTTCCCAAAAATGGAAGTTTTTTCAAAATATGAAAATTTCTTGATGGGCTATAAATTGATAAATTTTAATATTTTTGGAGATTTAAATCATGATATTTTATGACACAAGTACTTTTAAGGATGCTTGGAGGAATAATGGATCAATTCATTAAAATAACCAACATATGAAGACGTGTGAAGAGGGGAGATTTTAATTCAAATTGCCAAGGTGGAGATGGGTTTACCTATGGATGCACTCCAGGAGGATGCTACCTGAACATCTAATTGCCAAATCCCACTTAAGAATCTATGTCAAGCAATACAACAGTTGGAGAAGTGCTTTCAAACAAGACAACATGGGGGGCTATTTTATTTTCTACCGATGAAGAGTTGTCCGCTAGGGCTGAGGAGAATGTTTCTATTTCCCATGGATGTAAATCTGCAAGAAAATTCACCTAATTGAATGAAGAGATGCTGGAAGTGTATAAAAAAAAAGCAGACTTTACTAGTTTCCAGCTACAAAAAAAGGTAGCTAAAAGACAAAACAACTACAGGAAGAAATAGACTATAAGACAAAATAGAGAAAATACAAAGGAGTCTATTTTATATTGTAAAATATTAGGGGTAGGTGAAACCCTAAACTAGAGTGAATCTGGGCCATTCATTCCAAATTAATCTTGGCCAATTCATTTCACTTTTGGAAAACTATAAATAGGGGCTTGCTCCTCATTTGTAAGTGTGGTGAATTGTTGTAAAGGGCAGATTGAAGCAATAAAAGGAAGCATTGCATTGAAGTTGGGTGTTTTCTTTGAGTTTGCTCATTATGCATGCATGATTCAACCTCCATGTTATTTCTGTTTGTTAGTTTCTTGAATGACTTTAATGGTGGCTGTTGTTATAGTATTTGATGAACTCCTAGCTCATACTTTTAGTACTTTGTTGATGACAAGCTGCTGTGTAAAGTTAGTCTGAGCATGTTTATTTGTTGCACTCAAGTTTAGTTGTTTGTTTATGCTAAATAGGTGAATGACACAACTTGAATTGCACTGGTTTTGTGTAGCTATAGGCTTCTCTTGGTCAAGCAAAACCCAGTTTTATGGGAGTCTATCTACTATAGCATCCTCCATTGTTATTGAACTCATTCTGGTTTAGGCTTAGAATAGCTCTCTCAACCCTTTTCCCTTTAGATATTTCTTTTTGATTTGAGTTAATTTAGGATTCTAAGCACCACTACAATGTCAAATTTGGTGATTGAAGTGAGTTTCAACTTGCTATTTTGAATTTACAATCACTATTCATTCATTTCCAAAACTTTGAAACTCCATTTGTAGACCTAAAACTTCCATGCTTTGTGAACCATAAAGGCCTCCTTGTGATTACCAACAAATCACATCAACCATTGAGCTATTCCAATGCATTGTCATGACCTGACACCCGAGAGACCTTGAGGTAATAGTCTGAAATTGAGTTGCAGTTTTTCACCTTTCAAGAGAGGCATTGCACTTGTGCTTTGTCTGTGTTGAGGAGTGCAAAAACACGGTCCATCAACAATTGTGTACAAAATTTGTTGTCACTAGAACATACTATTGACCAGGAAATGAGATAAATAATAAAGCATGAATGACTACAACAACCACTAACTATAATTCAAGTTAATACCCAAATCAATCAAACAATCAAGAAAAAATGCAACATAGAAAACAATAGATTTCAATACAATAATACCTTCCTATGTTACCCTTGAATGACCTTCATTTTTTCTCTCCATTTGATCCTTGCCTTTCTCTCAAAAATTTTATGCACTATATTACTTCAAGCTCAAAATATTGATAATTGATATCTAGGATGCCAAATATTGAAGATTCATGGTTATCCTTCAAAGAGAAATGAGGGATGCTTTTATAGAAAAGTTTGATTTGACTGGATGACTAGGATTAAGGGGTGGATGATCAAGATCAAGGGTCAAGAATCCTTGAGAGGAATCGATGAACAAGTTAACTAACTGCATGATTTCAGTTACTTGTTTGCATGAAGAATTGATTGAAGAGTTAAGAGATTTGATTGCTTCATTAACTCTTACTAAGTGGGATTGAACTGATTTGATTGATCAATAGACTAACATTGATTATCCAATTGTTTGGAAGAAAGCGTTTATTATAAATGAGGTGGAAATGCATGAGATAATAATTAATTATTTGAGAAATGTGCAAGTGAGAATTAGATAAATAAATAAAATATTTTAAAGAAGATAAGGTAGTGGAACAACTTCCTACACTAATCTTGAAAGGAGAATAATGCAAAAATTTATAAATCTTTACAATAGTTACACAAACTTTAAAAAAAAAAAACACAAATATCATGCATACCACAACACAGTGATTTACATGGGGAAAACCCTTTCAAGAAAAAAAACTCCACACTCCAAAAGCCACCCAATATATTATTTATAAATCACAAAGAAACTACAATATACTTGCAGAGCAAGCTTCTCATAGGAGTATCACTAACTAGACATCCAAAGGAAACACAAATACTATCAAACTCTCAGAATACATCACAATACACAATCGTACTAGAATGCCCCCATAAAATAGGGCTGCCTTCTAGGGCAAGTCAAGCTAATAAAATATTAGCCATCAGATCTAAGACTTAATGATGAACGATCCAGATTTACAATAATAAAATATAAATGTTTAATAGGGTTGCCTTCTATTTTATCAAATTTAGATTTGTAACTATGATATCTAGAGGATGCATTTGGTTTCACATTGTTTTATTAAACATATTTTTTCAATTAAGTTTGAAGTCAAACCAATTACAATTTAGACATAGGTGTACTATTAGAAGCATAACTTTTTTGTATGTATCAGCATTCATTTTTTTGTTGGATCAAGGACATCAATACCAATAGGATAAATATTTTTTAGATTTTCTTTTTGGTAATCTACTATTTTTCCACATGTGTAGAATAGAGAGCTTGATTTTTGATGAAAAACCTATGTTTAATTAAACTAAAAAAATGTATAATAAAACCAAAATATATTAAATCTATACTTGATGGAGAGCTCGTTTCGAGGACTATAATCTTGTAGCTGGGTTTGTCAAGTTGATTTCATTTTGATCCTCAACCTGAGCCTCAAAACCCAAAAATTTGCATAAAATTACAGATGGAGGGGAGGAAGGGAAAAATAAGGGGGTTCAAATGAACACCCCTTCATTTGAACCTCTTGGAACACCTTCAAATGAATTGGAGTTTGAATGAAGGTATGTTCGAACGAACCCTATAAAACAATATTAAAAAATTGGTGCGGATGACTTCGAATGAAGGGCAGAAATTATTTTTAACGGTTGACCTTCATTTGAAGACCTGGCCGACCAAGTTATTATTATTTTTTTATAATTTCATATGCATATAAATATGAATTTATTTTTTCATTTCTTCATTTTTTTTTTGATCGGTGATCGCTTTTGACTGGAGCTATGAACCAGTGGGGTCACAATGGGGGACCCCAATCCCCAATTACATCTCTGATTTTGTCTCATGCAGTTGTATCCTTTTCCTTTCCTCCTCGGGCTTTCCTCTGTCATCTTCTCACCTCTAATCTCCGTTCTCCTTCCCGTCCTCTAGCACCGTCCTTGCCTCCATCCTTTCTCCCTTCCTCCATTCTCCTTTCTCCTTTCTCCCGTCTTCCTCCCTCCTTTGCCCTGTTCTTCTCTCGCTTCCCGCCTCCCACCTCCATTCTTTCTTCCTTCCTCCGTTCTCCTTTTCTCCTGTATTCCTCCCTCCTTCGTCCTTTTTCCCTCGACCTCCCTGGCTCTCCTCTGCCATTCTTCATTTCACCATCTCTCCTGACACTCCCTGCCAACTCCAGCCTCTGTCACTCCTTCGCATCCAACGCTCCCTCCAACATCTTCCTTTGTTGGCACCGTCAACCTGTCCCGAAGCCTACCTGCCTGGCGTGAGCACCCTCTGACCAGGCCTATCCATTCTCCTCATCCTCCGGTCCTTCCTCGTAGCTGTCGCCAACAGGTGGATGCGATTTGAACCTAGGACGCCCTATCAACAGGGCTCGTGACTTGCCGTCACGCTGCGGGGTGAACCCCATTCATTTCTTCATATTATCAACATTGCAAGATTAATTCATATTTTTATCCATTAAGGAAAATTTTGAAGAAGACAACTTTTGGTAGAGGATTTTTCAAGTCATCTTTTACTTGAAGAAGAAAATGGGAGACAAAAAAACAAGACAAAGTAAGACTGCATAGAAGTATTCAGAAGAAAGGGAAAAATAGCTGCGTGAAATAAATTCAATGGCAAGATATCATAGAAAGAAACAAGGTATGCCTATTTTCTTTCCTATTTTTAATATTATTCCAAAAATATTTTCTTTCCTATTTAATATAAGTTTTTAGCATGTAGTAGGATGTTATTTAGAACTAGTTCTGAACATTTAGTTTAAGTATATATTTGTTTTCACATCATTTAAACTTGTAATTTAAATATATTTGTTTCAAAATATATTTAATCATGTCTTTTAGGAATTCATAAGTTTGCACATTAAGGACCAAGAAAGTTATATGTTGTTACCAATATTCGGACTACTAGTTGAACATGTTCTTGACCATATATTATTATTTACTAGGTGAATTTGTTGGACATGATTTTCAAACAACTCAAATTTATATTTGTTTCAATTGAATGTGTATTAGGGTCCTTCTTAGGTTTGCACATTAAGTAAATCATACTTGGATTATTTAGTCATAAGTTTCATACTTGTACTAGTTTCAAACATTAAGTCTTTTTATTAAAGCTCTTTCTTTCTCTCTCTATCCTTGTTTAGATAGGTCATCTCTCTCTCTCTTGAGTTAAGTAGATTTTTAAAGCTCTTTCATTCTCTCTCTACCTTCTCTAGATCTAGGTGGACTCTCTTGATCCTTCTCTCTAAGGTCCTCTCTCGAGCTTGACTTAAAGTCTTTTTAATAAAGCTCTTTCTCTCTCTCTCTTGACTTAGGTAGATATTTTTAAAGCTCTTTCTTTCTATCTCTCTAGATCCTTAGATCTATATAGGTTAGGTCTCTCTCTCTCTCCCTCCCTCTCTATCTTTCTCTCTCTCTCTCTCTCATTAAGTATTTTTAAAGCTCTTTCTCTCTCTCTTGACTTAAGTTTTTTTAAAGCTCTTTATTTCTCTCTCTATCATTCTCTAGATCTAGGTCCTCTATCTTTCTCTCTTGAGTTAAGTCTTTATAAATCTCTCTCTCTCTCTCTCTCTCTCTCTCTCCCGATTTAAGTATTTTGCATGTAGAATGGGCTCAACAAGCAAAAATTTCTCAAGCAGGAGTCGAGCCAAATTTAGATATTGGAGCAAACGAGGCTGAAGAACACATAGTTGAAGATAGGGAGGAGGCCCAAGTTCAAACAATGCATGTTGGAGAGGGGTCATGATTGCTTCCTTCTATTGGTATGGATGAGCATATGAATCTAGTTGAAGAGGTGAAGAGAAAATTTTCATATAGAAATTTAGATCATTTACTTGAAATGGATATTATATAGGTTGAGTGAAAATGTTATGTGCACATGTCTTATCTCAGGTTCATGTTGTTTACCATGCAGGTTCAATTGTAGTGCAAGGGATATATCTCAAACACTTGTCAAAAATTTTCAACATGGGATTCATTTTATTGACTATCAACTTGAGAACAAGGTATATCAGTATAGTCACCTAGTAATTGCTACCGCCCTACATCTTCATGTAGTTCCATGTGCACATGGATGAAAAAATGGAGACTAGATAGTGATGATCATCAGAAAATATTATATTATATTATTGAAGGCGAGCTGAGCCAGTTGTTTGAGTTAGATATCCATGATTTGAGTTCAAGTACATATACATATGTTCACGTGAGAATTTATAGTAGTGTTTTGAACTCCATTATTTTAGTTACTTATAATATGTTGATGATGATTATTTTAAATTTGGTTGGACACAAATTAGTGATTGAAACATGGTGTAAGGATAGGTTCATTTTAAATCTTCTCTGAATCATATGTGGAATTCAAAACCTCCCCATTATCCTCAACTATTTGCAATGACACATAATGTGTCCCAATGGTCATCATTTGGGCCAATGTCAGCCTCTGATAAGACTACTTCCTGGCTTCACATCCATCTTCATAATCCCTCAAATAGTCCTCCAAATGAGGAATATGAGCATGCCTTCTATTGATTTTCTTAGCAATTCTTTCAGTTGGGTCATAATTATTTCTTTTTAACTCGAATCCCTCCATCCCAAATGACCTTAATTCATTATCTTCCAATTTAGGGCTCTTGGTTGAGCTGCACTTATAATTCCATACAATGATAGGAAATTTAATTGATCCCCTTTTATGAGCTTGTAGATCTATGCATCATGGGACTCCATTAGTTGCCTTAAAAACTCCACTAATATCCCTCTGTTTGTAGCATATTTAGGCAACATATAGGGATAACCCAAAAATTCTTCCACTCTAATGTAAGTAAAAGTTGAGAATTGAATATACCATCACCCATAATAATGAATGACACCCTGTGCAAAGAGGGATATTCTCTTAGCCTTATCTCCCTCCATTATTCATATCAATCTCATTGAGAAAGTATCATTTACCCTATGGTAATGTTTTAAGTATTCACTAGTAGTTATCTATGAATTTTTTTGTTAGACTAGTCAATTTCTACCTTGGATTTCTACCCAGAACTCCTACCTTATTTAGCCCTTGAATGTTGGCCCTTATTGCACAAGATTATATAATGTACAAAGACATGGAAAGCTACCCCAAAATTTGGAATGCTTGGATATGTTCATTCAATTTGTCACTAATAAACATAGCCCAATGAGTTCTGGTAGGACCATCTTTCACATGTCCGATAACTTCATACATCCATGGCTCAAATTTACTAGCATCCTTGTTGCCCACCATTTTGCTCAACAAAGTTATCATGTCCTGAATATTCAAAATAACATCCGATCTTAATATGTTTTTGGATATTCTGGATATGGGCTTAGGCTTGTCCTTTTCTCGAAACCAGGTTGATAACATAACCTTCTTGTCATTTTCTTCCATATTGGTGTATGCCCTTGTCAATTTCCCTATCGGCAATGTATTCATTGTTTTGAATATTGGGATTCCAAATGTATGAGCAATACCTCTAGGGTTAGGTCTATGTATACTCTTCCTTCCTTCAATACCACCCTCCTATCCACATCATACCACTGTATGCATTCCAAAACCAATTCTAGAGCATCCATTGGTTGTGGAAATCCTACTACAAGGTGCAATCTGCTTGCTACTAAATTTTTGGCACATGGGTTAGCGTCAGACTGCTGAACCCTCTCCATTAACTTATTTTCATTGAAATTTCCCAAATGGGTTTTTGTTACCAACCCATATGTGGGAATTTCCTATGTAATGGGAAACTCGAGCTCATCCTTGGATTGCTTCTTTCTTGAATTCATGGTTTCCCTTGGTCCTTGCATGATTAGTATATAGATAAGCTATATACAAATTAGGGTAGAATGTACCAATGCATTTTCTTCAGTTTATCCTTATGAAATTTCATTATCCATTATCATTCATGCATCGAATTTGAGCTAATTGAATAAAATGCATGTAAGCTTACTAAAAAATAACTAGACCAAGCATTGTTTTCATGGGTACTAGGCACATGCAAAAGAATTTTCAAAACTCAACTAAAAGAGAAATACCTAGTTTTATTAATGGCGACCTTGAGTCAAGATAGAATTAAATGTTGACATTTATGTCTTCTCGTAATTCAATATTTTACATGTCTTTATAGCTTTAAATGGCATCTTGATTCTTGATGGCTTTTATAGGTGTCTTATCTTGTGCATTATGACATTTTGCAGAAGAAAGGAATACATTTTACTTGATGACAACTAGGTGTTTTCACCACCTTCCTTAATTCCTTTTAATTATTTTGCATTAATTATGTTGAATTGGAAAAGTACAATTATGACAACTTAAGCTTCAATAATGAAGTTCTTGGTTTGCACACTTTTATTTAATTTGAAAAGATTGCATGAGTGTGGTCATGGCACACTTTCTTTTTCACCAGCTACGGGTATTGACAATTTAGAGACAATTTACACTTGAAATGGAAGAACCATTCTCCTAGAATTTTAACTTAAAACACTTGACAACTTACTTTAAAAGAAATGTTGAGTTTTACTTCTTTTTGAATTCCCAGACCTGTATCAGGTAAACTCTTGTTGTTTACAAAATGTTCAGGTGCGGGTTTAAGAAGGCATTGGTGCAGTGCCAACGCACTTCAGGCAAAACATTTCTCCTACTTTTGGGTTCAAAGACTTTTATATTAATGTACGTGGGTCAGGAAAAGACTTGTGTTGGGTAAATTGCTTAGTGGGAAAATTGTTGTATTTGCTTAACTCGCTCTTACTTAAGAAAACCCGATACATGAAAACCCAAAAAACCGATTCACATAAGACTAAAGGATTTTCAAAAAATGTAAATATTACTTAAAACCTGAATTTAAGAGCATTTTGGCTAAAAAAAACCACCATTTTTATTGAAAATCAAGTATTTGAACCAAATGTCACCCATTTTACCATTTCCTCCCAAACCAAACAAAAGCAAGCAAAATAGAGAAAGAAAAAAAGGGGGTTCCACATTTTGGGAAGGGAAAAATGCGGTGTATTGCGAGACTACACAATGGTACCCCACTTCTTAGATTGGGAGAAATTAAAGTTCCAAGTTTTTCAACCAAATTTTTGAAATCATTAAAAGTTTTGATTTGGTTTCTCAAATTTTTTTTTCTTTCTAGGTTTTGATCATCACGTTGTTTTTATCATCCCAAAAAAATTCCAAGGCAAAAGGCTTTCACAACTGAGAGTTAGGTGTGTTTTGGTTTCACAGTGTTGAGGAATGGTCATGAGGTTTGCTAAAAAAAGTATGTAAAATTATTTTAAAATTTTTCCAAAATTTTAGATAATCATAAGAAATTTTTTCTTAGAATTCAAGTGTTTTTTTAGATTTGGCAAAGTCAAGTAAGTTTGGTATACATTTCAGTGATTTTAGCTTCATTTTCCCACTTTTCACTAAATTTTAACCTTATGCTCACAATTTTCAAAATTCTAACCTCCAAAACTACCTTGCTTAATTTTTCGAAATTTCCAACTTGTGAGCATTTAAAAGAAAGGAAAGAAAAAGGTTAACCACTTTCAGAGAATACACAGAATGGATGATTGCAGGTTAAGGAAGTCATTACAGATTTACATCTTCATCTTCCAAGTGGCACTATCCCTGGCCCAGTGCCATTTGTATTTTAAGTTATAGTAGATAGGCTTACATTTCAAAGTATCTTTCATGGCTGCTATATACAAGAAGGGACTGGTAGTCTGTTGGTGTAACGTCTCTATTATTGCAGCCCAATCCTCTGCCTATGTAACGATGGTATCTTTTACTATTTGTAACGTTCCTGTTAGCTACCACTATCTCCTCTTTATGCATTGACCTCTGCATGTTTTCTGCTCCCGTGTTGAGGCTAAATATAGTCATTCGGAGGTTATGGTTAATTTGCTAATGTTAGACTTGGAGTGTATATCGCTGTAGGATGAATATATAGTTATATGCTGTAATAGAGAATGTATGATTCTGGATTTTAATATAGAGATCAATCCCTTGCTCAAAGTGGATGTAGTCATTTGGTGAACCATGTTAAAAAACTCTATTCTTCCTTCTTGTCTGTTTTTGAGTTGTGTTCTTGTTTTTGAATCTGTTTGTAAGGCCCCATTATGGAACATGCTAATAGAACAACGGCTCTAAAGCTTGCACTATGGAACAGTTCTGCAGTAATTGAAGATATGCAATCTTTAGAGGACTCATAAGCACCAAGTTATTGTTAAGCTCTCACATTGTACATTGGACAAAAGACAATTGCTTGTCCAAGCAACTAGTCTCTGAAGAATAGTGTAGGCTGAGCACTGTGAAACCCAATGTGCCTATGGACGTTAAAATAAAAGAAAACTGATGAAAGAAACTATTTATTGCCTGGAGTAGCTTGTCTGCAAGTGCCCTTTTTTGGAACCATGACAACCTTTGCCCTGTCACTGTAAACTCTTTCCTAGAAAAGACATATCGGCACACACATATATGTATGCATATGTATATATATGTACAGATACATCCATGTAAAGACAGATGAATGCATGTATGGACATAAACATATATGCATCCATATGATTGCATGCATAAACACATAGATGCATCTACACACACATACATATATGCATAGATATATCTAGAGTTACATGCATACATGCATATATGCATCTACAAATGTATACATAGATATGCACATAGGTAAATGCATATGCACATAGAGACATGCATACATACATACATGCACTGACACATTAGGCAGAAAGTGATAGTGATAGTGAACTAAAGCACTATGAAACACAGCTCCATTATGCACTTTAATGGAAAGGAACTGTGGAAAATAACAAATTATCATCTCAAGTAACTCATTTGTAGGTCTGGACCCTGCAACTGTAACATCTCCTGCTCAGTGGCTACAAACTCTTCCTCAGAACTAGAGCTTACAAACACAAAAAATAACACACGCAAAGTAATAGAAATGCATAGAAAGTGACTTAACTCTATATTAAATGACCAAAGTACCCTGGCCACACGTGCCCTCTAAGCCATTCCAGTGCCTTCACCTCGAGCCAGATGCCATTCAATGCATTTAATTTGTATTCATGCACTACATACATCTATCCACCAGTTTTGTAAACTATGTCTTTGCTTGAATCTATTAAATCAATTTATGCGCTCGTATTTTCCTGATATTTTAATGCATTCAATCTGTATTCATGGATTACGTAGCTCTAGCTGCCAACTTTTAAACTATGCCTTTGCTTAAATTTATTTAATCAATTTATGTGCTTGCATTTTCCTCAATTTTTTAAACGAAAATGATTTATAAAGCTACTCAGACAAATAGGAAAATAGATAAATGCTAATTTTCCAATATATAAAATAGCTCTCCAAATTCAAACTATACAAAAAAATAAGTAATATGTTAAATGGCAAAATGTGATTGCCCAATGCTGCCAGTTAAAAGCATTTCAACCGAATGCATGAGTATTATTGCCTTGACACTAGGAGCCAATAAAATTGTCACTATAGAAAACAGTTTATCCAAGCGAGTGCTATTAGGTTTGTTATCTTCAATTTCAAACTCCTTTGACGTTAATGCATTTTCTTTGGTGGTAGAATATGGAGATTCTTTTTTTACTGAGAGTCCGGAAGAAGATGACATATACAAATAAATTTAAGCAAAGACATAGTTTAGAAAACTGACAGCTTTTATCAATAGAAAGGGGACGTTTACAGTGACAGAGCAAAAGCTCCTCTGCTCGTTGAATGAATACCAAGAGACAAGTTACTCAAGGCAACAAACTGCTACTTTTATTTAGTTTGCTTCATTTTATCCCAGAAATGCAAATTGGGTTTCACAATGCATGAAAACACATTTGTACAAACAACTCCCAAAATTATAATTGCAATGGATGACAGTGATAGTGTAATGTATACTAATAGTCAAAACACCGAAATACACCAGCTAGTTTATTTTTAGATTCAATGGAAACAAGTATCAGTTGGAGACAGATTAACCTAGCAGTCTATTTATCATAGGTTCTTGAATTCCAAATGCACAAGTGCGAGCATGGTTCTCTACAAGCTTTTGCTATGCATTTTAACTAGATTGCTGTTTTGCATCGAGCGTAAAGAACTACTGCAAGTATGGTTTCCAAACAGATTTAAATCAATGAATGTAAGTCAACAAAGGTTTCCAATTACACTTTATACTTGAACCATGAAGCATCATTGCTTCAAGCTGCAGCAGAAGTGCAGAGAGGGACACAAAATCAAATTCAACAATGACATCATCAAACAAGGATTTGCTAGCTATTACTATGATTAACTATTGAACTCAATTGACTCATCAGTCAAATAGCTTGATTGATCACTGACCTAACTTGTTTCAAAGCTATCTTGGTAAGCTGATTAGTTAATTTCATTAATAAGTAAAAGATAGAATTGGCTTAATTTGCATGAGCTAAGTGTAAAATTGACTTGTTTGTTAATTGACTTTGATTAATGGTTTAGAGACAGATGAGACAAATTAAATTGTCATGAGCAAAATGTGAGATGGACTTATTAGCTGCTATGCCACATATACTATGACATTTGAGCTTTCATGAAATAATAGCGAAAGCAATAGAATAAACAGATGGCTTCAACATAGACAAAGGGATACAATTAATATGGACAGCTATAGCCTATTGAATATTTGTAGCATAAGAAACAGAAAGGAAGATGTTGGCGAAGCTTTTGCAATTTCGGTTTACACCTAGCAATTGCATTTGCTTCCTTGTCTATAAAGCCTTTGCAAGAAATTCCTTTTTTTTGCATATGAATGGCCATGATTGGTTTAATTGATTTGGTGTACAAAGATGTTTTTTAATTAACTATAATTAACTATTCAAGAAAACTGATTTATCAATGAACTAGTTTCATTGATTAGTCAAGTAACTTGATTCACAGTTAACTTGATCAGCTATTTAGTTGATTTGCTTGAATGTTTGCAAAAAGCCCTTTTTGACAAATAGTTCTTTGCATAATTTGTAATCACTACACACCAAGAGCGAACATTTCTTCAAGGGATTCTGTCAAACAGTTTAAATGTTTTTGCTTGTGCTTCCATATTTGGTATGCATATTCATGACATCATTTCAAACCATTATATCTGTCATAAATGCACGTCTTATGATGCTTAGATGAATGTACATATGCCGTTCTAAAGCTCCTTTTCTGTTAAAAGCACGTAAAATGTTTAGAAAGATTGTGTATCTGTGAATGTGAATAAGCAAGATTGATTTAACTGATTTGGAGGATAAAGATGACTAATAATTAGCTATGACTAACCATGGAGCACAATTAATTCATCAGCCAATTAGCTTGATTGATCGCTGAATTAACTTGTTTGAAAGCTATCATGTTAGGCCAACTAGCTAATATGCCACATACAGTATGACATTTGAGTTTCAAATAAGTCTCATGCACGCAAATCTGTTACCATGTTAAAGCCATGTAAACATTGATGTTCCAATTCCATGGGGCCATTCTATTTCCATTTGTCCTAGTTCATTTCATTCCATTATCAAGAACCAATAATTAAATGTTTAAACTAGGCACATGCAAACAGAAATGCAAGTAGGGTTTCAACAATGACATCATCTAACAAGCATTTGTTTGCTATTACTATGATTATCTATTGAACTCAATTGACTTATCAGTCAAATAGCTTGATTGATCACTGACCTAACTTTTTTCAAAGCTATCTTGTTAAGCTGATTAGTTAATTTCATTAATGAGTAAAAGATAGAATTGACCTAATTTGCATGAGTCAAGTGTAAGATTGACTTGTTTGTTAATTGACTTTGATTAATGATTCAGAGACATATGAGACAAATTAAATTGTCATGAGCAAAATGTGAGATGGACTTATTAGCTGCTACACCACATATACTATGACACTTTTGCTTTCATGAAATAATAGCGAAAGCAATAGAATAAATATATGGCTTCAACATAAATGAAGGGATACAATTAATATGGACAGCTATAGCCTGCTGAATATTTGTAGCACAAGAAACAAAAAGGAAGATGTTGGCGAGGATTTTCCAATTTCAGTTTACACCTAGCAATTGCATTTGCTTCCTTGTCTATAAATCCTTTTCAAGAAATTACTTTTCTTGCATATGAATGGCCATGATTGGTTAATTGATTTGGTGTACAAACATGTTTTTGAACTAACTATAATTAACTACTCAAGAAAACTAATCTATCAATGAACTAGTTTCATTGATTAGTCAAGTAACTTGATTCACAGTTAACTTGATCAGCTATTTAGTTGATTTGCTTGAATGTTTGCAAAAAGCCTTTTTTGACAAATAATTCTTTGCATAATTTGCAATCACTACACACCAAGAGCCAACATTTGTTCGAGGAATTCTGTCAAACAGTTTAAATGTTTTTGCTTGTGCTTCTATATTTGCTATGCATATTCATGACATCATTACAAACCATTATATCTGTCAAAAATCTACGTCTTATGATGCTTAGATGAATGTACATATCCTGTTCTAAAGCTCTTTTCTTATTAAAAGCACACAAAATGTTTAGAAAGATTGTGTATCTGTGAATGTGAATAAGCAACATTGATTTATCTGATTTGGAGGATAAAGATGACCAATAATTAGTAATGACTAACCATGGAACACAATTAATTCATTAGCCAATTAGCTTGATCGATCGCTGAATTAACTTGTTTGAAAGCTATCATGCTAAGCCAACTAGCTAATATGCCACATACACTATGACATTTGAGATTCAAATAAGTCTCATGCACACAAATCTGTTATCATGTTAAAGCCATGCAAACATTGATGTTTCAATTCCATGGGGTCATTCTATTTCCATTTGTCCAAGTTCATTTCATTCCATTATCGAGAACCAATAATTAAATGTTTAAACCAGGGACATGCAAACAGAAATGCAAGTAGGGTTTCATAGTGCTTTAAGACATTGTTATACTTTGATTATAAATTCATATTTTAAACTACTTTTAGTATTATTTATTCAAGTTTCTTGTTGAAATGCGAAGGTTTCATCTGCGTTTGATAGGAATTATGTAGAAATCCTCTTCTCCATTTTACTTCATGCATGTGAGCCCTGTAAAGTCTCTATATTATTGACTACTGCAAAGTGGTCCCATAAAGAGGGCTTTGGAACCAAAATTATGTCAACACGTGCGATAATGAGAGCTTTTGAACTATGAGTGAACAGTGTGTTGCTTTGAGCTTTTCCGTTGTCATCAAAGCATAAAGGATAGAGGGGTTCTGTTAAAAGTTGTGGTTGTTGTCCTCATAGGCATAAATTTGTATTTTAAACTACTTTTAGTATTATCTATTTGAATTTCTTGTTGAAATGCAAAGGCTCCATCCGCGTTTGATAAGTACTATGTAGAAATCCTCTTGTTCATTTTACTACATGCATGTGAGACCTGTAGAGTTTGTATTTTTTTTATTACTGCAAAGTGGTCCCATAAAGAGAGCTTTGGAACCAAAATTATAGTCAATCAATCATAGTCAATCAATTAATCTAATTCTACCTGTTTTCTAATAGTATTGGCATGTAATTTTCTTGACAAGTCTTCAATCAAAGAGAGCATTAGCCACACACCAATAAGGATTCTCATCTGTAACCTGCCTAACCAAATCATCTTTATTCAATAAGATGTTGCGACATACATTAATTGGATGTATCTCATCATCTTTCTTATCAGGATGCCAACAACCTTGATTTGCATTTGTCCTTGAATGTATCTGGTTGCTATGAACTATGAATTCTGCTTGCATATCACTTGGCTGTACAAGTAATAGTAAGCGCTACATAATGGTAGAAATCACAACTCATAGCATCCATATACACCCATGCACAAAAACATGGTATTCAACACATTAACACAGACATGGTTTTCTAGGTCTAGTTTGTTAATTGCCTTTGATTAATAGTTCAAATGTACACAAGGCTAATTGCAATCATTTCTTTCTTTGAATTGCTATGTACTTAAAGGCTAATTAGCAGTTGCCTAATTATTTAGATATGAGACAATACAAGGATGAATGAGGAAATATGAACTTGCCTAAATCATCATGAATGATAGAGCTATTGGGTAAAATGCTACATATACTATCACATTTAAGCTTTAAAGACTTCCAATGAACAGTAAAAGCTTCAAGACTCTTAGTTAACATGTAAAGGGCTAGGAAAAATTGATCTGCTAACTGAATGGGGTCATTTTACTTCAATTATCTAGCACTTATTCTTAATTGTTTAATGCAATCACATGCAACCAAAATTCAGAACAATCAACATCTATACACACCCATGCATAGATACATGGTCTCTAACATATTGATATGCATATGGTTTTCTATGAGCACAATCCTTGAACATTCTCTAGGTACGAGTGCTAGTCTATTAATTAACATTGATTATTGGATAAAATGTATTCATAGACACATAGCTGCACACATGCCTCAATGCACAAATGCATAGATACATGCATGGATGTACACATATATACACATACACATACATACATGATCACATGGTTACACCTATATATGCGTTCATGTATCCATGGATGCACATATCCATGTATCAATAGATCCCTTAATATATGCATATATTGAAATGACTACATGGGCTTGGGGAATGAATATTTATGTGGCCTTTACATGATAGCAATGAATCCTATAAATATGCATATATGCATGAAAGCACATAGCCATCAATGAACCTATGCATTTGCATTTTGACAAGAATTTTAAAATAATCACGATTCAAAAAGCCACTCCCATGGCTTCCAAAAACAGATAAATGCCAATTTACCAATATGAAATATAACTCACGAAATTGAGTTCATATATCTTTAAAAGCAATATGTACAACAATGACAATGTGACTAGATGGCTAGCTGGCACCATCCACAAAAAAGCATTTAAAGCAAATGCAATAGTAATATGTTATATACACACATACATACATGGCAACATAGATACTTGCATTCATATATACATAATTACATGCACACATATATACATCCAAACCTGTATGCATGGATGCATACAAAGACTATGTTTCATGGGATTATTAAAGAGTTAACTTGCTTTCTATATGTTTCCATATTTTGCATGTGTGCCTATGAGGACAATAACCACAATATTTGACAATATTCCTCTATCCTTTATGACAGCTCATTGGTTCCAAAGCTCTCTTTATAGGATAGCTATTTATTGCCTACAAGACTCAGATGAATCCTTCGTATCTCAAGGAAAGATTTGAATCAATAATACTTAAAATGATCTAAACTATGATTTTACAATCAAAGTATCCAAATGCATTGCAACAATACGAAACCCAAGTTCCATTTAAGATGTACAATGAGAGTAAACAGAAGGGAAAATGCATTTGCTTTAAAGTTTGTAGAGCAATTTCAACAGGTTGTCTAGCCATTGTCCAAAATATGGTTTTCTATTAGCATAGTCCTTCAACCTTCTTTAGGTCTAACTGCTACTTTGTTAATTGACTTTGATTGAAAGGTCAAATGTAAAATGTGGCCAAGGATAATTATAGACAGCTGTACGTTGCCTCCAAGATTCAAATGAATCCTTGGTCTTTCAAGGAAAGGTTTGAATCGATAACACTTAAAATGGTCTAAACTATGATTTTACAATCAAAGTATCCAAATGCATTGCAACAATGCGAAACCCAACTTCCATTTAAGATGTACAATGAAAGCAAACAGAAGGAAAAATGCATTTGCTTCAAAGTCTATAAAGCAATTTCAACAAATTGTCTAGCCACTGTCCAAAATATGTTTTTCTACCAGCATAGTCCTTGAACCTTCTGTAGGTCTAACTGCTACTTTGTTAATTGACTTTGATTGAAAGGTCAAAATGTGAAATGTGGCCAAGGATAATTATACTTATTTATCTCTTTTAATTGTTATATATTCAAAGACTAATTAGCAATCCAAACAGCCTTGCCTCTAGTCAGATGCCATTAAATGCATTGTTTTTGCATAAATGAATTATGCACCTTTAGCCAATAGTTTTAATCAAAGTATGCATATGGATTCAAAATCAAACTCTCAAAATTAAAAAAGGCAGGTTTAAATTATAAAGTGCAATCAGCCACCCAAAAAATTGATTGGATAATTATTGCATTTCTGAGATCATGCCACTGCAACGAAGATCTACTTTTGAACCCCAACTGCTTAATTTTTATGAACCGTATAGCATATGCCACTCATAATACCCATTTGCAAAGATTGTCCTTGTAACAAAAAGCAACAATATGATTACAAGTACAATCAATACAGTGAGAATCTTGAATTAACCTTTTTCTCTGTCTACTATATGCAATTGTAAACAAAGGAGAAGGTTCATTCTAGAAACTCACCTTGCACTACTTGCTTGAAGAATTTTCCACAGCTGGTCTGCTACACGACCTCTTTTCTTCCAACCAAAAGCATTGCACCATGTAAAAAGCTTTGATTAGAAAACAAAAACCATTTGTTTGTTTTTCTAAAAGAATAGCAATATATAGTACTCCTACTGCGATGGATACTAATAGCGAAAACCATTAAAACACTAGCAAGCATTTTTCTAGATTCAAGAGACACAAGTATAAATGTAGATTAGATTAACTACACAAACTAATTGCCACAGGTTCTTGGACCACAAATCTTCTGGCAATGAATTTGATTGCTCTTTTGCATAAAGCCTACAACTATTCTATCAAGCAATATTACTTAACTGCTCTATGGCAACATTGTAATTTGGATTCTATAACATTTTTGACATAGTTTTTTATAACCCCAAGATACAAAAACAGTAACGATGGCATCTAACAGAATTTTTATGCTTGTTGGTAGGAAAAAGGTTTCTACTGCATTCTTTATGCTCCCATTGTTTGCATTTATGCCTACAAGGACAACAACGACAACTTTTAACAGAATCCCTCTATCCTTTATGCTTTCATGACAACGAAAAAGCTCAAAGCAACACACAGTCGACTCATTGTTGAAAAGCTCTCATTATCGCACACGTTGACATAATTTAGGTTCCAAAGCCCTCTTTATGGGACCACTTTGCAACAATCAAAAAATTACAAACTCTATAGGACTCACATGCATGAAGTAAAATGAACAAGAGGATTTCTACATAATACCTATCAAACGCAAATGAAACCTTCGCATTTCAACAAGAAATTCGAATAGATAATACTAAAAGTAGTTTAATATACGGATTTATGCCTACGAGGACAACAACCACGAATTTTAACAGAACCCCTCTATCCTTTATGCTTTGATGACAACGGAAAAGCTCAAAGCAACACACTGTCGACTCATTGGTCAAAAGCTCTCATTATCACACATGTTGATATAATTTTGGTTTGAAAGCCTTCTTTATGGGACCGCTTTGCAGTAATGAAAAATATACAAACTTGATAGGGCTCACATGCATGAAGTAAAATGGACAAGAGGATTTCTACATAATTCCTATCAAATGCAGATGAAACCTTCGCATTTCAACAAGAAATTCGAATAAACAATACTAAAACTAGTTTAAAATACGAATTTATAATCAAAGTATACGAATGCCTTAAAGCACTATGAAACCCTACTTGCATTTCTTGTATCAAATAGACAAATAAAATGAAAAGTTACCTCTTCTGACCTCAAGCATTTCGTCTCTCACTGTCCAGCATGCAACTCTCAACTACAAAATACCAAATTATCACCTCAAATAACTTGTTTCTGGGTCTGGACTCTGCAACTATAACATCTCCTGCTCAGTCGCTAAAACTCTCCCTCAGAACAGGCGCTCACAGAAGACAAAAACAACACACACAAAGTAATAGAAATGCATACCAAGTAACTTAACTCTATATTAAATGACCAAAGTACCCTGGCCATGCGTGGCCTCCAAGCCATTCCACCGCCTTCACCTCAAGCCAGATGCCATTCAATGCATTTAATTTATATTCATGCATTACGTACGCCTACCTGCCAGTTTGATAAACTATGCCTTTGCTTAATTATAATTAATCAATTTATGCAGTCGCAGTTTCCTGATATTTTAATGCATTTAATCTGCATTCATGGATTATGTACCTCTAGCCACCAACTTTTAAACTATGCCTTTGCTTAAATTTATTTAATCAATTTATGCGTTCGCATTTTCCCGAATTTGTAAAATGAAAATGATTTATAAGGCTACTCGGACGTATAGAAAAATAGATAAATGCTAATTTTCCAATATATAAAATAGCTCTCCAAATTCAAACTATACAAAAAAAAAGTAATATGTTAAATGGCGAAACATGATTGGTCAATGTTTCCGGTTAAATGCATTCCGGGCGAATGCAATAGTATTCCTGCCTACCGGCAGGAACTAATAATTATTTCAAATTTAAATAAAAAATAATCAAATATTGGTCAAGATGGAACCATATTGAACATATGGGAACCTATGAATGTTATATAAAAAACATAAATACATTCATAAACAAGTGAAATAAATATTTTTTTATTTCAAATACAATATCATAACTATCCATTATAAGTATATCCTTTATAAAATAACATGCTAATTTAAGCAATTTGTGTCATAATGAAAAAATATTATTCTTATGTGTACAACTATTGGGATAACAATGTATATGTATTGGAGTATTTCAAATTAATAGTTTGTCCTATCACAAATATAAAACGTGAGCTCAATAAATACCTTGTATTTTCCCATTAAATGTGAAGGACTATCAAAAGTTTTAGTGTTCAACTAATGGTCCATTTTTAAATAATGTGTTGTTTTTATAACTAGCATATATATCTCTCAACATTTTCTATGTACACATATATATATATGCTAGTAGCATTCGCAACGCGACATGGACGACAAAATTAATAGGTTTAGGGTTAAGATTTAGGATACGATTAAGGTTAAACACAAAATTAGGATTATGATTAGTGTTGGGGTTAATGTTAGTATTTGGTTGGGGCTACCATTAGAAATACAATTAGAACATTGGGGTTAGCATCAAAATTAGGATTAGGGCTAGATTAGAGATAGAATTAGGGTTTGGATTAGGGTTAGGGTTAGAGTTAGGGTTAGGGTTAGCGTTATGGTATGGTTAAGGTTAGGTTTAGTATTATTGTTATGGTTATGATTAAGGTTAAGATTAGGGTTACAGTTATGGTTAGAGATAGGGTTAGGGTTAGGGTTACAATTAGGATTAGATTAAGGGTTAAGGTTATAATTAAGATTATGGTTAGGGTTACAATTAGAGATAAAATTATGGCTAGGTGAAGGGTTAAGGTTAGGATCAGGGTTAAGGTTAGGTTAGGGTTATGATTACAATTAGGGTTAGGTTTAGGGTTAAGGTTATAATTAAGGTTATGGTTACAATTGGATATAAAATTAGGGTTAGGATGAAGGTTAGGGTTAAGGAACTTAGGGTTAGGGTTAGGATTGTAATGGCAATTAAGGTTAGGATTATGGATAGGGTGATGCTAAGAGATATCCTTCTCATGGAACTTATTACAAATTTATGTGATAAATTGATTTAAAAATCTAGGTGCATATTTGAACTATAACCTTAATCTAACACTAACTATAATTAGGGTTAGGGTTAGGGTTAGGATTGCAATTAGAATTAGTGCTAGTTATAGAATTGGGGTGGGTTAAAAATAGTGTTAGGGTTAGGGTTAGGGTTACAATAAGAATTATTGTTCATTTTAGAAGTAGGGTTAGTGTCAAGGTTAGAGATAAAGTTAGAGTTAGGGTTTGAGTTAGAATTATTGAGTGTTAAGATTAGGGTTAAAGTAAGAGTAAGAGTTATGGTTAGGATTAGGGTTACAATTAAAATTAGTGTTGGTTTTAGAATTAATGTTAGTTTTAGGGTTTAATTCTAACTTGAACTCTAATTATAATCCTAACCATTATCCTACTTCTAACTCTAACCCTAACTATAACCCTAATTATATATACTAACACTAACCCTAACCCTAATAGTAATCCTAACCCTAAAGCTAATTAAACCCTAATTTAACCCTAACCCAAATTAAACCAAAAACATAAATAAACCCTACTTAAATCTTAAATCAATCATAACCATAATTGTACCCTAACCTAATTCAATACTAGCACTAATCTTAACCCTAATACTAATTGAGCCCTAACCCTAATCTAACAATAACCCAAAGCTTTATCCTAGAACCCTAACCCAAATATTTATCGTATAACCCTAATTGAGCCCTAACTCTAAACCTTAATTAAAACCTAACCCAAGTATCCTATCGCTAATTAAACCCTAACCCTAATTGAAGATTAACATTATTTCATCCCTAACATTAACCCTAACCCTAATTGAACTCTAATCCTAACCCAACTCTAATTAAGCCCTAACTATTGTTGTACCATAACCCTAATTGGACCTTGATTGAACCCTAACCCTAATTATACCCTACCCTAACCCTAAACCTTAATTGAATTGTAACTCAAATTAAACCTTAACCCTAACACTAAACCTTTACCCTAATTGAATCCTAATCCTAAACCTTATCCTAATTAAACCCTAATCCTAAACCTTACCCTAATTAAACCCTAACTTAACCCTAAGTTTACTAATACGACATCGCATGATTTGTTGCTTTTTAGATTTGAGGAATACATTCCATTCATTTATGAGTACTCATGATGAACACTAACAACTTTAAAGTCACAACTATTAGTGCTATATTATTAAAAATATTTGGCATTAAATCAAAAAAATCTATCATAACTATTGGAAGATGGTCAATTAATGGATCCTCTCCCTTATTAGATTAATTTATGAAATTTTTGATTGATTGTGAAATTTGTTATTGAAAAGAAAACTCTACAAGAAGATTGGGATGTTGCATAAAGTCTTAATTCCTCTTTATATGTCCTTTGGTTATTTTTGAATTTCTTTATTGAATTTTTTTTTTCTAGTTATCTTTTGATTAGACTTTTGTTAACTTTTTATTTGTCTCTATTGAATCTATGTTGGATAAAAGGCCTCAACTATTGTCTATGCTATTGATTTATTTTTTGACTTTATAAAAGATTATAAGACCCTTTAAAAATCTTTTCTTAAGTATCCCTATCAAAATTTATCAAGACAAAAAAATTAAACTATATTAATGTGTAGTCTAATTATATATTCATTAATTATTTGACAATAGATATCAATTCAAAATTTATTATAAATATTACTATATTATTAATATTTTTGTTTTATAAATAAAATATTTCAACTATACTATATTAATTAAATTGATAAAACAAATCAAAATAAAATTTTAAATTTTAATAATTTACATAATTTTAAAAATATTTTAACTTTTTTTAAATTAAAAATAAAAAATTAACTACATCCAAAATGAAAGAACGAGACATCGTCTCATGGAACACAATTATTGCATCAAGCAGAAGACATGGGTATACCCACGAGGCAGACACATTGTTTGAAAAAATGCAACAAACATGCATTCAACTTGATCAGTTCACATTTTCCAGCATAGTCTGGCCTGCACCAAAATGGGAGTTGTCAAACATGGTATGGGTATCCACCAAAGCATAATGGAAGGGGGATTTTGTCAGAGATTGTAATTGGAAATGCTCTGGTAGACATGTATGCAAAATTTGGAAGCATAGACAAAACTCGTCAACTATTCTCATGGACTGCAATGGTTTTAGGATATGCAAAAAATAGATTTGTTGAAAATGCTCTAGAAACTTTCAAGAAAATGCAATTGGTAAGTGTGAAGCCAAATTCCACAACCTTTGACAACATCATCTCTTCTTGTGCCAAAATGGGGGCTTTAGAATAGAGTATGGACATCCATTAAAGCATAAAGAAAAGATAAATATTGCCAGATGTTGGCAAAATCAAGTGGTGCTTCTATTCCAGGTGAGATTTTTGGTCTTTATCGAGCATGGCAGAAATATGGTAGATTTCCATGGAAGAGGCTTGTTCTTCCTACAAATCATCTTGCAAAGAGATTTATTGTCTCTCTTGACCTTACATTTCAGAGGAACGCTTCAAAAGAAGTAATAGACTTACGTTAAGAAAATTAATTTCTTTCTTTAAGCTTCCATGGAAAAAGGCCGCTTGCTTGAAATTATGGAGATCCATTGTGTTAAAAGGTGCAGGACAACTGAGAGGGGGGATGAATCAGTTGCCACCAAATTCAAACACAAAACTTCAAACACTTATTAACTTCACAACACACTGTTTTGTTATTAAGTATGAACATGAAATTTATATAACAAAAAGCAAAATCAACACAGAGAACACTAGATTTTACGTGGAAAACCCAATGAGGGAAAAACCATGGTGAGCATTAACTCACAATATAAAATAGTTCCAAAACTGAATATATAAGGCTCATTGCCTAGAATGGGACTCATTGTCTAGATACAAAATCTCACTGATTACAAGGAGGTTCACTGCCTACAAAAGGTTACAAAACAAAATTGGCTTCACAACTAGAATGAATTGAAGAGAGTGCACCTAACAACTGTTGATACAATTCCAGTGATATTCAATAAACTGACTTAACACACTTCATCATCTTTACATTTTTCGCATTCACATCTTTTTGGACACAACTTCTTCTTCTCATCTCAATCTTCAAATCTATCCAACATATATACTCAATCGATCCATAAGCATCAATTAGGTCGGCCTAATTAGATGCAGCCCTTGTTTATTAAAAATACCAACTTTCGGCTACAAGATTTCAAAAAATATTTCCAAAAGACAATTTAATCGCTCATCACGCTACATCATGTCAGCTCATATATCCAAAATACAAAATTAGTTCATGTCATTACATCATCTATCCATTAGGTCGGCCAGAGATAGACCTAATAGAAAAAATGCAACAACAGAATAATGTCGATATACCATACGGGCACTGGAGCACGAGAGATTCTGAACATTCATGCTTTCAACACCCATAAACTGTTTCTCAAAACCACAAGCAACAACTATCAACCATGGAGGATTGCAGACCAAAATACCAGAGGGTGTAGTTTGTATACCGGTTCAGATACCAGACCAAAATACCAATTCAAGCAATAATTTAGTCTTGCAATTGCAACTCATATATCATGGTGACATCAATGAAAAAAAAAACTATATATTAGGCCATTCTTCTTCATTCTTCCAACAATCTCCCCCTTTGTCATTGATGGCAACATGTGCCAAAATTTACAAAATAGTATTCCTTCCTTTTTACTCCTTTTTACACACCTTTCTCCCTGCATACTTCTCTCTCCCTTTCTTCTACTATTTTTCACATGAATCTCACTCTCTCCCCCTTTGATATCAATGGAAAATGGCACCCAAAAATAGTATGTAAACATTTGCACAGGGCACCATTGTATATACAAAGGAATTCCAACACTCCATTTCAAACATTCAAGTGAAAATGGCAGTTTTTACATGAAATTTTTTCTTGTACCTCTCTCTTATGATCGGAAGGATCCTTTTCCAACCAAGCACAACCAAATTAATTCTTGCACTCATACCATCCAATAAAGATAATTGTGTTTAAAGGAGGCTGTCAGATTATAAGACAAACACTGTCATTCACAATCTTCTGCATCAAAGAGAATTCCAGAGAGATGATTCAATCGAACCTCAACAACTTCCTTAACCAACCAGAAGGTTTTAACCATATCTTCTCTTTTCCTCTGAGTATTCAATAACTCCACCTGTAATTCACCAACTCTTATTCTCGGTTTTCCATCCTTGTCTTTGAAGAAATTAAAGTTCTTTCCAATACTATTCATCTTAGATTCAATGGCTTCAATTCTACTTCTAAAATTGTCAACAGTTGTTGGCCACCAGAGACAATGCTTGTAGATGTTAGATATTTCTTTGATGCATTCTTTTGTCTCATTAATATGTTCAGATAACACTTGTTTTGCTTTGGTACATCTTCTCTCAATCATAGCTTTGAACTTACGACCTTCAGGTCCTTCCAACAATGTTCTCTCTTCAATAATCTCTACTAGATCATCTGGCAAGGATTTTGATACATCTAAAACTGAAATATCCTTATTAAGCAAATAGTCAACCAGTGGGTGGGTGCATCGAGATAGGTAGCCAATTTGTGACCACTTTCAAAAAAAAGTTTTGAAAAGTCATAACGCGATTGTGTTATAATGCGCTCGCGTTATGGCTTGGTGGACTGAGCCTGAGGCTCGGCCACAACAAGCCCATAACGTGAGCGTGTTATAACACACTTGTGTTATGACATGTTAAAAGCAAAAAAAAAGTGAAACTCATTCATTCTTCATTTTGACTATGTTTTTTGTTGTGCCCGCAGCCAAAACCCCCATTTTTTGCACTCATGTTCTAGGAGGAGGCATTGTGCAAAAATATTCATCAATTGTTGTTATTTATTCGTAAGGATGACACCACAACAACGGGGAGGTGTGAGAGGTAAGGATTGTTTGCTTTTTGTTTTGAGTTTGTTAGTTTTAGGTTGTATTTGATATATATTTTTTTGAATTTGTAGGAGATGCAAATCAACTTGCAAACCCTCAAAGTCCTCAACAAGAAGAGCAACCAAATCCTCAAGAACAAAATCCTCAAAAAAAAATCAACCACAACAACAACCTCCTCCACCAATCACTCAACACCCTCCTGACACTCAACAAAATTTAATGAGTGAAATTGAGAACAACAAAAATCAAATTGAGGATTTAATCAGTAGATTGAGTGATCCAAATGGTTCAACCATAGAAAGAATGACCCTAGCAAGTTCATTGAAAGATATGTTAAAAATTGTAGATTCAATTAGCAAACAAATGACTAGATGGCAAGATAGGAGGTAGACGACTAGGGCTTATTATGTGGATAAAATATCATATAAAGATGTAAAGGATTTACAAATTACAAAAGGTGATTTGTACTCATTATTCACTGACCCATGCACAAATCAAAATATTACCCTCAATGTGAAGAGGTTTCCTATTCATTGGTGCCACCACCAATAGATTAGGAACTATTTTTATGATAGGTGGTACATGGTCTTTGATTACCCACCATGCAACAATTGTGAAGTCCTACAATATTTCCTTAGGAAACTATACAATGAGTTCATATTGAACAAAATCCCAAATTATTTTGATATGAGGGACTTCCAGGGGAGAGGTGGGGATTGTCTTAGGATAGACCCGGTGCATAGCCAGATCCTACGCAACAAGGGAGACGAGCTCTCGCTAGGCCACCTCATGAGCACATTGTTATTCCTTCTGTCGTGAAGGAGAGTGTTGACGTAGAGACATTGCAGGTGATCAACACTTTGACTGAGAGTGTCATCCATCATACTAGCCCTACTCTATAGCACCATCTAGGGGAGTCTTCGAGTGGTGGCCTTCGAACCCATGTGTGTCAATCTTGTGGGGCGACTTGTTCATATGACTCCACTGACACTTAGGAGGCTGCTACGCAGGATCCGTCTGTAGCTATGGAGATGGAAAGGGCACCTGACATTTTGCATGAGGCATATGGCATTGATATTCAAGTAAAAGTTAGAATGTTTATTGAATTTAATTTATTAAATTTTGATTTTGAAATGAAAGATTAACTAATTTAGTTTTATGGTTTAATAAAATTGCAGGGTCACGGTGTTGAGACTAGATACACTAGCCCTCCACCTACTTATTTGTACAGTACACCTATGGGTGGGGTATGTAACTAGTAAACAATTATAATTTATTACATGTTAATAGCATTGTTTTACAAATGGTATTTTAATATGTGATTTTGGATGTTGAATATGATAATATTGGAGGTTTAGAGGAAACGCCTTCTAGTGCCAGTGGATTTACTCAAAACTACATGCAGGTAATAGAATAAAGAGTTTAACTAATGAATTTTTCTTAATAGATTTTTGTAGTTTATATTCATATCATTGATTATGTTGCATTGCACATCATTCAAACTCAAAGCATTACTTCACATTCCATAACTACTAACTAAATGTTGATAGATGACAAAATTTCAACTACAATACAGTTGTTTAGAAAGTCAACATAAGCAATGATGCAATTACTGCACATAGCATAAGTAATAAGTCTAGGAGCAACTTCCAATTGCATTTGCTTGTCATGACATTCCATGAGACCACTTTTTACTGCTCAACATCTTTTCAAATAGTTTATTTCCTTTTCTATGCTATGGATGCTTGGAAGGAATATATGAAAGAACAATAGTAAACAATAGCATAGACAAGGCAATGAGTTTTTTGAAAAAATTCCTCAAAGAAATGTGGTTTCATGGTGATGTCCATCACCATGAGACCCAATTTCTTTGAGGCACTTTTTCAAACAGCTCACCGCCTTTTCTATGCTACCACATTTTCCATACATGTCTACCAAAGCATTTTATCAAACAGATCATTTACTCACTGCTATGGCTAAAAGCTTAAAAAAGGTGCTTTCCAACAAACTGATACAATGCAGGGCAGTCAAATAACTTAACTTCATCATTCAAAAGGATTCAATCCACTTTTCAACTCAAAAACTTAACTCTTTCTTTGTTTTCAAACTTCTACCTAGTCTTCCTACTAGGTCAGCCAACCCACTTTTCCTATCCAAACATTCAAATTTCTCAAACAACCTTGTCAAAAAATCCCCAAATCAGACATCCATCATGGCCTACTTTCACATATCAAAAACTCAATACCAACTCCTTTGGATCAATGATACTTTATTAGTTTTCTCCTTCAATCTCTCCAACAACAACTTACATCGATGGATCATATCACTTTTAAACATTTCCCAGCCTTTCCAACTTCCTACAATGACTCAATAACCTCTAAAACTACTTTGACTCTTGGCATTCCATGCCTTTACACCTTTTTTGCATTTTTACAAAATTTGAAATTGACAACTTTGTCAATATTTTGCAATTTTGCGCTTTATTCCTAAATTAACTAAGACTATTACAACCTCCAAAATGGCTATTTAAGTCTTATTACATCATCAAAACACCTTAACCAATTCAAACTCCTAAATTTTCCTCATGGAGGCATGTGCTTGCAAAATTGCACCTGCACGACAAACTATGGATGCTTGGAAAAAATCTATCAAAGCATAATAGTAAGCAATAGCATAGACAAGGCAGTTAGTAGTTTGAAAAAATGTCTCAAAGAAATGCAGTCTCATGGTGATGGAATGGAATTCCATCACCATGGGACCACATTTCTTCAAGGCATTTCTTCAAACAACTCACCACCTTTTCTATGATACCACATTTTCCATACATGTGTACCAAAGCATTTTATCAAACTACTCACTTCCTTGAGCATTGGCTAAAAGCCTAAAATAGGTGCTTTCCAACAAACTATGGATGCTTGGAAAAATATCTATCAAAGCATAATAGTAAGCAATAATACCATAAAGAAGGCAATGAAATTTCTAAAAAAATTGCCTAAAAGAAATGCAGTCTTATGGTGATGGAATGCCATGACGTACATTTTTTTGTAATGGAATTCCATCACCATGAGACCCCATTTCTTTGAGGCATTTTTTTAAACAGTTCACTGCCTTCTCTATGCCACCATAGTTATTGTACATGTCTACGAAAGAATTTGATCAAATGGTTCACCGACTTAGGGCTATGGGTAAAAGCCTAAAAACACGTCCTTTCAAACAAGATATGGATAGGGAAAATAGTAAGCATGATAATCAAAAATATATAGTTTCATAAGTACTCAAAATTTTGTTCATTATCTCATACATTATAAGTCATGACGTGGATCGCTATTGTAGTTTTTGTGATTGAATAATTTGTTGTTTTATTTTTAGATGTTGCAAGTCGAAACACCTCTGAATGTGATGAGGGAAATGGAGATCGGTGTTTCATCTGCTATACAATCCTTGATGGTTCTGACAGGGGAGCTACGAGGCAAATTAGTAAATTTTAATTTACGTTCATTGTTATAGATATTAGTTAGTGAAAAATCAAACCATTATTGATTCATAGTTTAATTTCTATTTGGATGGTTTATATAGGACTTGAGCACGCCTGGGCATGGGCGTGTGAATATTTCCCTTGAGGAGAGAGATCATGAGATGGCGGTAAGTGATTATTTTGTTAAATATATCATTTTTTATAATGTAATTTCTATATATTTGTGTCTTTACTTTTTATTGTAACAGTTAAAACTTCACCATGAACTAAACACTAGGAGGAGGAGGAGGAGCACTTCTCGAGCGTAACACAAATGAGTGACAAACCTATCACCATCCGATTGACAAGCATAGGGAAATAATTTATTTCCAGAGCATGGAGAGAAATGACTTTTGATTCTAGAGCCCTTTGTTGTATGCCTACATGGCAGTTTTGTACATATTTTGTATTGGATATATTTGACATTGTATGCCTATATGGCATTCTCATAAGCCTATATGGCTATTTTGTACATATATTTCATACTTATATTGACATATATTGATGTATGCCTACATCGCTATTTGGATAATACAAATATTTTTTTTATCAATAGTGTCCATATTTGCATTCTAAATTGATGGTTCAATAGATATGAGTTATGTGTATTCAAGTGTATACTTTGTGACTTATGTGTGTTCCAATGTATACTTTGCGACTTACATGTTTTCATGTGTATACCTTGTATTCGTGTGTATACTTCAAGGCTTACGTGTTTTTGAGTACTTGTGCTTCCCTTATTCACATGTACATGGTTGACTTATTCATGTGTATACTTATTAATTGGTTAGCCCTAGCATTGATCATTGTTGTCCTTCATGGTTTGTCTTGAATATTAATTGATTGATGCTAAACAACTTTATCTAAAAGAAAAAAACATGTTTTCAATTGGTATTCCATGAAATGATTCATAAAAAGATTCCAATATGTTCTTGATGTGTCACCATATAAACATGTCAAAAGATTTATATGTCAACTTTTTGCAATATTATTTCTTGTATACGAAATGGACTCAAGAGAAAGCAAGTTATAATTTATAATACAAATAAGAAATGGACTCAACACTGTCCTAGACCCCCGAATAGGTCTATTTAACAAAGCAACACACTCTCAATCACTCTTCCAATTAAACACCATTGGGAAACATTTACCAGTCTGCAAATCCACAAAATCCACAATTTTTAGGGCATGATTGGCCCTCTAACCCCACTATCCTCTAAACCCTAACTTTTATCAAATTTCAATAGGGTATATTGAAAACCCCATATCCAGATGTCATACAACCTGAAAACCTCTTCCAACACTCTTCATTCTACTTGCACAAACTTAATTGACCACCAAATTATGCTGCCCCTTGACTTTACCCACTTTTACTCCCTCAAACCTCTCTTTTTCATTTAAAACCCCTTCTATTCCCAATTAGGGCATCATGCCATAACATACTTTTGACCTCCCTTTTCCTTACAAACCATTTGAACACATCAAACTCCACAACCTCACCCTATTTCCAACCTATTCTAACTTATTCTCAAGCAATTTCTTCTTTTCAACTCGTTTAGCCTTGCTTTTAAGGCCTAAATTCTGAATTTTGAACAGGGACAACATTAGTAATCTCTTCCAATGCCTTTACCAATGCTATTTTCTTATTTGTACTTACATAATTGACTCAAATGACCCCACACTAACTCAAAACTAAAAGCAAGATTACAAAATGGCCTATCATGGCCTTATTTGACATTATAATGACTAAAACCACTGAACTAGACCTTCTTCATCAAATGGAGGAACAAGGCGCTCTGCACCAATGATCATACATTTTTTGTGTGGAATACTCAGACTTCTCAACCGTCGTGTGTATGTTTCTCTTTTCCATTGTTTTGTATGCCATCATAAGGGATCAAGTTGGTTGAATGCAACTCAGATCAATTTCACGTGTTTGGGTGCGAAAGAGGACCATGCCTAGCGTAAATATACCTATGGGGATGCATTGGAGCAATTAGTTTGGTCACACGAATTGCAAAATAAAAGTTGCACCACTTTACAACTTTAGACTGCTTCCATTTAACACTTTTTCCATCAAGTGAAAACTAGACACCACAGGAAAATGACTCGAGATAACAAAAGAGAGAGGTTATTGTAGAGGGGCCCAATGCAATCCCACAGGCTCATATGGAGTTAAGTAGTGTCACGATTTTTGAGTAATAGTCTATCAAAAGTTACTTCCCTTTTGTACTTTGGACCCTTAAGGGATCGATCTGGTTGAACGTAGCTCAAAGTGATTCCGTGTTTGGGTGCGAAGAGGACCATGCCTACGTAAACATACCTATTCGAGGCATTAGAACGATTATTTTGGTCACACGAGGTTGCAAAATGAAATTTGCACCACTTTGCAACTTTGCCTTGCTTGCATTTGACACTTTTTCCATCAAGTGAAAATCGCCATGCGGAAAGCGTTGGAGTGAATAAGTCTTGTACCTAGTTTATTCCTTTACTAGGGACTTAGGGGACTTAATTCACATGTTAAGTTTACTTAGGATATTAGTTGTCATATCTAGATAAGTATTAGTTGTCTTATCTAGAATTTCCACTTTCCTAGGTAGTTATGAGTTAGTTGTCTCATGTGATAGGATTAAGACACTTGTCATGATCTTGTCTTATCCTATCTCTTATCCTTGTCTTTATAAGCAAGGCATCTCTAGCATATTTGTTAATATTTGGCATATAGCATTGTATAGTATTGCATTGATCATCTTGTATCATATTGCAATCGTTGTTTGGTGGAATAGCATCTTCCATTGTTGCTTCTCTCTATCTCTTGTGGAGGTTCTTTGGCGTTGCAGATTGAAGATCTTGGGTTGTTAACTCCAACAAAAACCACTATGAGATAGCTAAATCGAGAGAGGTTTTTGTAGAGGGGCCTAATACAATCCTGTACAATCAGATGAGAAGTTTCTAAGAATAACAGTATCTGAGTAACAACATGCTAAAGTTTGCAGCCATTTTGCATTTTGGACTCTTAAGGGATCAATCTGGTTGAATATAGCTTAGACCGATTCTGCACATTTGGGTGAGAAAGAGGACCATTCCTAGCGTAAGAATACCTATTCAGACACATTGGAATAGTCTATTTGGTCACACGAGTTGTAGAATGAAAGTTGCACCACTTTGCAACTTTGTATTGCTTGCATTTGACACTTTTTACATCAAGTGAAAATCCGTTGCCATGGGAAAGCCACTCCGAGATAGCCAAAACCGAGAGAATTTTTTGTAGAGGGGCCCAATGTGATCCTGTAGGATCAGACGAGAAATTTCTAAGTGTCACAATATCCGAGTAACATGTTGAAGTTTGCAGCCATTTTGCACTTTGGACCCTTAAGGGATTGATCCGGTTGAATGTAGCTCAGATTTGTTCTGTGTGTTTGGGTGCGAAAGAGAACCATGCCTAGCGTAAAAATACCTATTCCGATGTGTTGGAATAGTCTGTTTGGTCACATGAGTTGCAAAATGAAAGTTGCACCACTTTGCAAATTTGCATTGCTTGCATTTGACACTTTTTCCATCAAGTGAAAATTTTTTGCCACGGGAAAACCACTCTAAGATAGCCAAAACCGGGAGAGGTTTTTGTAGAGGGGCCCAATGCGATCGTGTAGGATTAGACGAGAAGTTTCTAAACATCACGGTATCTGAGTAACAACATGCTGAATTTTGCAGCCATTTTGTACTTTAGATTCTAAAGGGATCGATCCTATTGAACGTAGCTCAGAGTGATTCCGCATGTTTGGGTGTGAAAGAGGACCATGCTTAGCGTAAACATACCTATTCAGATGCATTGGAACAGTCTGTTTGGTCACACGAGTTGTAGAACAAAAGTTGCACCACTTTGCAACTTTGCACTGCTTGCATTTGACACTTTTTTCATCAAGTGAAAATCCACCGCCACGGGAAAACCACTTAGAGATAGCCAAAACCGAGAGAGGTTTTTGTAGAGGGGCCAATGTAATCCTATAGGATCATATGAGAAGTTTCTAAGCATCACGATATCTGAGTAACATCATGTTGAAGTTTGTTGTCATTTTGCACTTTGGACTCTAAAAGGATCAATCTGGTTGAACGTAGCTCAGAGCGATTCTATGTGTTTGGGTGTGAAAGAGGACTATGCCTAGTGTAAATATACCTAGTCAGATGAGTTGGAATAGTTTTTTTGGTCACACAAGTTGTAGAACAAAAGTTGCACCACTTTGCAACTTTGCACTTCTTGCATTTGAAACTTTTTCCATCAAGTGAAAATCCGCCGCCACGAGAAAACCACTCTGAGATAGCCAAAAGCGAGAGATATTTTTGTAGAGGGTCCCAATACAATCTTGTAGGATCAACCGAGAAGTTTCTAAGTGTCAATATATCCAAGTAATAACATGATGAAGTTTACAACCATTTTGCACTTTGGACTCTTAAGGGATCGATCTGGTTGAATGTAGCTCGGATCGATTCTGCGTGTTTGGGTGCGAAAGAGGACCATGTCTACCATAAAAATACCTATTCAGATGTGTTGGAACAGTTTGTTTGGTTACACAAGTTGTAGAATGAAAGTTGTAACAGTTTGCAACTTTGTACTACTTGCATTTGACACTTTTTTCATCAAGTGAAAATTCGCCGCCACAAGAAAACTACTCCAAGATAGCCAAAATTGGGAGAGGTTTTTTTAGAGGGGACCAATATGATCCTATAGGATCAAATGATAAGTTTTTAAGCATCACAGTATCCAAGTAACAACATTCTAAAGTTTGCAGCCATTTTACACTTTGGACTCTTAAAGGATCGATCTGGTGGAACGTAGCTCAGAGCGATTCTGTGTGTTTGGGTGTGAAAGAGGACCATGCCTAGCATAAAAATACCTATTCGGACATATGGGAATAGTTTTCTTGGTCACACAAGTTTCCGAACGAAATTTGCACCACTTTGCAACTTTGCACTACTTGCATTTGACTCTTTTTCCATCAAGTGAAAACTGAACACCACAAGAAAACCATTCCAAGATAGCAAAAACCAAGAGAGGTTTTTGTAGAGGGGCCCAACATGATCTCGTAGGCTCAAATAGAGATTTCTAAGTGCCATGGTTTCTGAGGAATACCCCGTCAAAGATTGCTGCCCTTTTGCACTTTGATCCTTAAGGTATCGAACCGTTTGAAAATAGCTCAGAGTGATTCCACATGTTTGGGTGTGAAAGAGGACCATGCCTAGCGTAAATGTACCATGCCTAGCATAAATGTACCATTTTCTTAGAAGAAGATCAATAAAATTCATTGTTTCCTTGCATTTTTCTGTATTTTTACCATAAATCTGATGTTTCCTTGAACTGTACGGTTTTGTACAAGGTGATTGTGTTCTCTTTTTCAATCTATTTGTGTTTCTGCAGACCCAATACATATTTAGAAACCCATTTTGATGTTATGGTGCTTATTTGGCGAAAGGGAATAATTTTTATGTGGTTTGTGTTGCTGCCCCTATAGATTTTGATGGAAAAAGGGCATGAAAAATGAGGTTTCACCCTAGGGTTTGATAAAATATTGCATGTAGAGGTTGGGTGATTGTCTTTTGAGTTTGTGCAGGTGATTTTAAGAATTTATGAGGTGGTGGCATGTTCTGTCAAAGTGTGGAACCATTCCTTTCAATAAACTCTCCTCATACTAGCATAAAATAAGGGTTTTGTGGTTTGACATGGTGGAGTGAGTTTCTCCTGAGGAAAATTGTGGATCTGAGGGTTTGGATACATGATATTTTTTGTCCCAACAAGTTCAAGGGGTTGTTGAATGTTTAAAGGTATGTTCCTTTGTAAATTAGGCCTAGTTAGCCTAATGGGGACAACAAAGGTCATTTTTGATGCACATGTTCCAAGACAGTCACTATTGATTTTGAAGTATGTGTTGTAACTCAATAATAGCTATCTAGATCGATCATTTTTTTGTGAAGTTATTTGAGAAGTTTTCCTCAAAACACCACTTGGAGCCACACTTTTCACTTGGAAATTCATCATAAAATCTTGTAGCAACAACTCTACCTTTGTTTCTTGAATTCCCCTACACAAATAAACACACACACACCTTAAGCATTATAAGACTAACCTACTCCACTGATCTAAACTATCAAATTCGGTGGAGTAGTCATTATTGGTTATCTAGACTCTCAAAACCCCAATCTTGAGGGTTTACAGATCAAGTTGAGAAAAATTAGTTCAAACTAATGATAAACTCAATGGATACCATCCTAAATAGATTCAAATGAAATCTACTTCACTATTCTACCTTAAAAAACAAGATTCAAGGCCTTAAAATACTGTACAGGCCGTACAAGTCAATGAACAACTGGAAAAACTCAGAAAATTACTAAAACAAGGACTTTATTGATTGTAAATCTTTAAGAATACAAAAGATCTTTGTTTTTCTCGACCTTACATGCTTTATATCACTTTTCTAATAGCCTAATGAACTCTTTGAGACTTTGAATACATTACATATGACCTTCACATGACCTTTTTCACATTGTTTACATTTCAAAATTCAAATTTTCCTATTGAAGGCATTTAGAGAACAAGGTGCTACTACACCAAACATGAACTCCAAAATTACAGTATTTGAGTAAATCTCATTACAAGTAAATATGATTACAATACCTTAGGTACTTCATTCTCACAGATCTTTTACAATGTCACTCATATATTTGAGATTCTCTTTAAATGTCTACATCATAGGTGATCATTATGAGGTTAAGTTCAATTGAGTAACTTGAGATTCACTCGCTAAGCTTCACATGCTCTTTTATAATGGCTTCAAATCACAATTGAGATTTTTCAAGATCATCAAAATAAGGATGTTGCATTGCTTTTTTGGCTGAGATTCTCTTTGATGGCTCATAAATCAACATTTTCTGCAATGAGAGACCAATCAATTTTTAGTAGTTTACTTACAAATATGCAAAGTAAAAGAGAAAAAGAAAGAGAATCCAAAATGGAAATGAAATGAAAATAGATGGAAGGCACTTACAGATAGGCATGCCAGTCTCACAACTTAGTCACTCCTAGTCATACATCTTGACTAGGAGTTCCAAGATACCTATTGCACACAACACCTCTCATGAATAGAGTAAGTTGAAATTTGAGATGCTCTTATAATGTCTACATCATAGCTTCTCATGATAAGGTTAACTTCAAATGAATAACTTGAAATTCTCTCACCAAGTTTTGCACACACTTTTGTAATGGCTTAAAATCATGGTTGAGATTTGTCAAGATCATCAAAATAAAGATGTTGCATTGCTTTTCTGGCTAACATTCTCTTGGATGGCTCATAAATTTGCATTTTCTGCAAGGCGACACCAAACAATTTGTAGTAGGTTACTTACAAATAAGAAAAGTAAAATAAGATGATAGCATTGCCATGAAATAAATTAATGTGCATACAAGTATAAATTAATAAGAACCGATGTGCATAATTACAAATTAATCCAACGAACCATCTGGGTCTTCTCTACTCTTTATCGTATCAAGTATTGCTTCATGGTCAGACTCATGGACCTTCCACAAGACCTTGTTCAAAGGTCTACCCCCTATTTGGTCAAATGGACATTGGATGCCATGACAAGGTTCGAGTAATGAAGAATCTTATGATGTGTGTCAAAGTCCTAAAACAACCAATGTTTAACACCCTTATGTGGGTACCTTCTAAGCCACATTCTATTAACAAAAACCGAGCCTATAGGGTATTCGATGTTTTCTCCATCTATAACTGGGGCCTCCAATTTCTTTTTGGCCTCAACACAATGACACAAGTAATAGTTTGTTCCCTCTTTGTTGTCTTCATCTACAATAACTACATAAACTTTCCCTACATTGATATGTGCAACAAATCTCTTGAAATTAGTCAACATTACGAATACGCTACAAAGTAATATAACAATATGGAATTTCAAAAACTAAGCAAGAAGATATATTACCTGGTTGAACTAGATCTAATACCTAGTCAAAGTTGACCGATGATTCCATCTGTGTTAGTTCCAATGCCATCGGAGGGTGATACGTGTGAAGTGGGTTGAGATAACTTGTCAACCATTTTTCAACCCACTCCCCTGACTCACAATCATTTCAGGCTTGCATTGTACATGAAAAAAAGTATGCCATCTTTCGTATATCGATACTCCATGAACCTGCATTTGAGCTAAGAAAAGAGTGTAGCTCACTTGATCATGTTAGTGTAGAACAATCCTCATATGGTGCAATTTTAGTATCATCCATCAACCAAAAATACCTACAAACTGAAGACGTATGCTCATTACCTAGACCCATCGAAGCATTACACCACTCGAAAATTGATCTTGCATCTATCAAATTTGCACTGTCTTAATAATTTAACTCTTCTCGTGCTAATTCTCTTTTCACGCATGCTCTTGCACCATCATGCTCCCCATTTCCATGACCAACCTCACAAAATTTTGACATATGTTGTACACCTATAATGACATGCATCTTGCTCAACTAGTAGAACATGTGCGAGTTCTTGAACTATGTTGCACAGTTATCCGACCATATTATATGCCAACCGTATGCTATGCCCCTCTGAGCCAAATCACTGTAGAAAATTTGGAAGCAACCTTGCACGAACTCTGGATAATGTGTGCGATCATCACTACTATAAAAGTGATACTCCCTCAATACCTTCCTTTGGTCCTCTGTACTATCAGCTGCATGAATGAATGCTATTTGCACAAATATCAAAACCTATGTGGAGTTGTAATACTGTGACTACACCTCACGCTATGGCTGTAGAGTGTAGTTCTTTGCAAAGTCAACCACTGATACTATGTTGCCAACTAGAAAGGTGTCCTTGCATAGCTTGAATTGTGTGTCTAGCCATTGGGTTCTATGGGTATTCCTTGCATTCTCATACACTATATTGTCACAAAACATGGGCATAAACTAATACACTGGAATCTTCTGAATAACCAAATCACACCTTTTTTCTTGAGACCCATCTTTTGTAGTGTATGCCACTATTTTATACTTCCTGAACTCTACTAGTTTTTGTCCCACCTCATCTGTGCTTTCCATATGTTGACATACTAGCATACACTGCAAGCCACTACGACGCTCACATGAACCATCCAAACATGTTGTCCTATAGAATATTTGGCCATCCTCTATTTCACATAATTTTTTTGATAGGAACTCTCTTGAAGATTTTGGCGGGGCTTCTATGCCACAATCCTGCAAAACATTGTTATTCTTCCAATACTCTTCAATTAGTGTTCTCAATGCTTCAACAATGTTTTTATCTTTTTGTGGTAGTCTCCCCGAGAATGCCCATAATTCATTTGAATCGGTGCCCTCAATTCTTTTCCACCTTTGAATGGCCTTTGATAAAGTTTTTCTACTAATTCTCATTTGTTCACTTGTCTTTCTAATGAGACGAGCTCTCTTTGTTTGACTACTTACCAAAGTTGATGTACTGACACATCATGTGACATTACTATCCTTTGAACATGAGGTCTTACCCACACTCTCATATGAATCCATTAGATTCTTCACAATAGTGTTTTCACTTGATGCATTTGATGTTCTCAACCCAAGAGTCTTCATGATGTCTCTATACTTTATACCCCGCATCATTTCAACAAATAGTTGACATCTTGCAGTCTCATTTAGCCTTTCAAAGTAGAATTTCCAAATATTATCAACATATCTTCTACAAGAGCGTGCTGGAATCTTACCTTCCATGTGCTGCAAAATATCCTCATCAATATTAATCAAATACTTTGGATTTCTAAGCAAAATTCTAGGTGGTGTTCTCCTAGGTACATACATCTTAACATTACGAATTTCATCAATATTTAATTGAGGTGGGCTAGATTGTGTACCTTCAATTGGTGGTGGAGTAGAAGACATACCTTGAGGTTCTCATGGGGATGATGGCATACTTTCTTCGTCAAATCCGAGTGATTATGTACTCTCAACTTGAGATGCACTCAATGGTGTCCAACCATATTCACTTGCGATAGATGGTGTCCCTCCATATTCACTTGCGGTAGCTAGTGTCTCTCCATATTCAATTTTGCTTAATCGTGTCCCTTCGTATTCAATTTTCGTAGAGGGTGTGTCTCCAACTATGGTATCTGAATTTGTCTTACCACGATGCTTTCGCATTTGTGCCCTTTGTGCTGCCAAATCTTGTTCTCTTTTTGACGATTGAGGTTCCTCTTTAGTTGACTTGTTTTCATCAATAGTACTCAATTTCTTCTTTTCACAATATGCCACCACTCGTTCACTCTCCTTTTCTTTGAAGGTTTCATGCTCTTCATCGGTTAGTTTATTCCTTCTTTTTTTCTTTGGCATGGTGGATAATTTTACCTATAGCATAGTAATGAGATGAATATTAGTTCCTAAAGTATTTGTCCATTCAAATAAATGAAATATATGTCATTCAAGGCTTCATAAAAAATACTTACAATTGTCTTGTACAAGATTATTTCTAGCATAGAAAAAGGTGGTGCAGGGGCATGCCATGATTACAAGATAGGCATAATTACATTGTTTTCCTTGTATAAATGGGGTGTTAAAGAAGGGTTTTGATGAAATGTTGAAGGAACCTTCCATGTAATGGTTGTTTGAGTTTTCGCAAGGAATTTTTGAAGTGTTGTTGGTATTGGTGAGGTCTGGTAAGCCCGGTTGTCAAGACTTTGAATAAACCCTAGGTTATTTGCATGAAAGTTTAGGGTTTGGCGGTACAACATTTTAGAGGTCAAGGCTTTGAGAAATAATGGTTGAATTTTTTGTTTTATAACATAGTTAGTGATTGTTAGTTGAGATTTGGTGAAAAAAAAGAGTTTTGGAGGTACCTCCTTTGTAAAAGAGGGTTATTTGGTGGCCTACAAGGTAGGGCAGCCTATTGGTTTTCAATATTGTTGCAAAGAAACCTCTTGAAACCTTTTGGTATGTTGTGTTAGGATTTGAAGTGTGTCTTAGATGATGTTTGTTAGGTCTTTGCACGACCTTCTCTAAAAGATATTGAGAAAAAGAAGTGTTGGAGGGCTATAAGCCTTTAGGTATGTGTTTAGGATAAGTTGAGTGTATAGTGTTTAAGGGGTTGGTTTGTTGTTTCAGTATGATCATTTTGAGTTGGTTGGGGTCTTCACCACCTAGGTTTCTACCACATTTCCCCTACCTTCTCAACCCTACCCTATTGGCAAGCTAGTGGAGTGTTGGCAAGCTATCTCACTCACTAGCTTGCTAATGCGGCAGGGTTGAGAAGGTAGGGGCAGCATATGCCTCATAGAAATAGGGTGTCACGGTGATGTATACATCATCATGACACCCCATTTCTATGAGGCATATGATTCCCCTACCATCACTGTGACATCCCATTTCTATGAGGCATAAGCTGCCCCTACCTTCTCAACCCTACATCATTGGCAAGCTAGTGGAGCATTGGCAAGCTAGCTTACTCACTAACTTTCCAATCCGGTAGGGTTGATAAGGTAAGGGCAGCGTATGCCTCATAGAAATGGGGTGTCACGATGAGTATGCCTTATAGAAATGGGGTGTCATGATGATGTAATCACCGTGACACCCCATTTCTATGAGGCATACATTGTCCCTACCATGTCAACCATTTCTGAGACTAGTTTGAACACACAGTTTTAAGGTTTGAAAGTCATTTAAAATGGTGTATTGACCCATTCCTCTCACTATGGCCACTCTAACTTGAGGAATGGGTCTGAAACATCACTAAAAAGGTGTGGGAATGTTGAGTGTGTACAGGGGAGGTCAAGAGTTGAGTTGGGCATGAAGCCCTAGAGTGAAATTTGGTGTTTTCCATGTGAATTTGAGAGGTTTTGACATGCTAAAGTGAGTATTGTGCTAGGGAAGCACTGTTTCTTGTTGAATTGAGTTTGTGCAAGCCATTTTAGACCTGTTTGAGGTGGTGGCATGTTTTGATAAGGTTGGGAAGTGTGTTTTCCAATAAGCCCTAGGTTATTTGCCTTAAAAAGAGGGTTTTTGGTTTTGGCATCTTGGTGGATGAATTTCTGAGAAGTAATTGTGAATTATTTGGTTTGAATACATATAAAGTGTTTCCCACATGTGTTTGGAGGTTTTTTCCAAGTTTCAAGATAAGTTTCTTTGCTAAAGTGTCCTAATTTGAGGCCTAGTTGGCGTAGAAAGCCTAATTTGAGAAAGTTGTTACAAAGTAACCAATAGTGGTTTGTTGGCATGTGATTGCGTACCCTGAAGGGTCCTTGAAATGGTTCAAGTCTTGGTCTAAAAGAATCTTATCAAGAAGAAATACCCAATAGAATGAGTTGGTGATGGTACAAGGAAGAGTGTTGATTTGGTGAAAAGTGAAGAGTTTTGAGAATTGTGACATGTGAATTATTGTTGTTGGTTGATTTTTTGTGTTCATTTGTGTTGTAGGACCTCCCCTAGTTGCATCACAATTCAAATTATTTTTCCATGCTTCCATTTTGATGACAACCTAAGGTTATAATGACAAACAAACAATGATCAACATGGAATATAATTCTTTGACAAAATACCTCAATAAAAGCTTCGGAGAGTGGTATGCACTTCCATAATAAATGATTGAGAAATGATGTTTTATTTTACTTCCTTAAAACGTATGTCATATATATTTGTATACGAAATGTGGAAGCATACACAAGGTAAGTCAATTGTTAAATAACAAAATTCCTCAAAGAGATGTGGTTTAAAAATGTAATTGGCAAGTGTATATAATTGTGTAATTTAAAATGTGCATTGACAACCTAAGGTTATAATGAAAAAAAAACAATAATCAACATGGAATATGCAAAATAAAAAAATGAAAGCAAGCCATAATAGAATGAAAGAAAATGTGTAAAGACTTCACATACCTAAAAAACTAGAGTTTCAAATGGAGAAATTCAACCCAATTATGTAGCCTTAGCTTCTTCTTTCTTCAAACTCCTCAACAATTTGAATTTTTCAAAATCTTGTTCCCCTCCAAACTTCAATTGTATATCAGTTTTCAATGGAATTCAAACTTGAATTGATATTATATGTCTTTCAACATGAAAACTTTTCTATTTCATTCAAAGGTGGTAGAAAGATCATGAAAAATGTGGTGGAATGTGAAAAACATGCATGCACATTTCACAACATCATCAAAAAGCTACTTTTTTGTTGGAGCACATGTAGAACCAGGAGAATATGCAAAATGTGGGCCTTGAGATCACAGGTATATTGAGTTTTTTTACTATTTTTAGTGCAACACAAAATGCACTCGCATTATAACGTGAGCGTGTTATTTCTTCCTAAAATGGCCATATCTCTACTTCAAAACGCGCTCGCATTATGAGAAAGTTGGTTTTTTACAAGATTTATTTTCTCTCTCTTTGTTTATACCCTATATACCCTGATTCTATCTCTCTTCCCTCTACCCTTATACCCTAATTCTATCTCTCTCCCCTCTACCCTCTACCCTTAACCCTTATAC